>VKHL01000264.1:0-22810 GCA_015146655.1 Ochromonas danica
CTTGACCTTGCTTTCGTTCAGGCCCCCGCAAGTTGAAGTCGCATGGGAGTTCAGCAAGTTTTCCTTGCGCATATTCTGTAGACACACCATGACAAACTCTCGCAAGCAGAGCTGGTCAAGGTTGTACAGAATCTGCAATGAGTGGTCTGCGATTCCACTTCGCAAATCTAGCATGTGGTTAGGGTTAGGGTTAGGGTTAGGTATCAATAACAAGCAGCGATGAGGTTAAGGTATCAATAACCTTCGTCCTCGGAATATAGCTGCTGGGCATGCTTATATTGATACCATCTCTGGAAATACGACGCCTTCGTGATTGCCGCTCCTTAAAGGCTTCTTCAGATCGCTGACGAAGAGCATCGACGAGGGAAAGAAGATGTGGCGGCAGAAGATCACTGATAGCCTCCATAGTAGACTACTACTGGCTACTACTATGGAGGCTATCAGTGATCTTCTGCCGCCACATCTTCTTTCCGACTTCGATGTTCTTCATCAGCGATCTAAAGAAGCCTTTAAGGAGCGGTAATCACGAAGGTGTCGTGGTTTTGCCTGTACCAACATAATAGCATTACTTTTATCTATTCTAGATATTTTTAAAGCTTTTACGGTAGTTCTGATGGACAATAGGACTAAAGAGAAGGTATTATTGATTAGTATTAGAACGACAGCCTCCCAGAGCCGCTTTCTCGTGACCACTGCGTATCCTTGTCTTGATGTTCCGTTGTTTAACCTTCGTTAGAAGGCAAAGGAAAGAACACCTTGAGTTAATGGATCAAAAGATTGATTCATTCAAAACTCAATCGATTTGAGTTCATATAATGGTAAATTTCCATCCCAATGTCTCTGTCCATCTTTATCATCAGAGATTCATTCACACCCAAAACCGTCGGAAATGGGGTTTCAGAATTTTCGTTTTTGGTTTTCGGAGTCTGCTGAATGGCCGTTATAACTCGCTTTTTATGACTTTTCTCCAATGACCCCTTCATCTCCATCCCAAAAGCCCATTTATGCTGCTAAAAAAACAGACTTTTTCCAGCCAGTGTGCGTGTGTGACGGTGACCTTCAACACCTTGACCTTGCATGGTGATCATCATCTCTGATCTGATCTGCTCTGGTGCTAAAGTAGTCTCGTTCGTTGACGTTCTTTTTGTTTTTGTGTAGAAAAAAAGCATCTTTGTCTGTCTCTCTCACCTCTTTTTATATCATGTTAGCTAGAACATCTATTGTAAGAAATATTTCTAAGAATTCTCAGCAGATTGTGAGAGGAATGACTTCCCACAAGAAAGCTGCTGCTCCTGTGGTGAACTCTCACAGTGAATTTGATCCACTTGAAGAAGTCATTGTCGGTCGTGTGGAAGGTGCTACCATCCCTGAATGGCATGTTGCTGGTAAAGCTGTTTGGCCTCGTAAATGGTGGGATATGTACAAGACCAAAGCTGGTCAACCATTCCCTAAGGAACTCATTGAGAAAGGTGATCACCTATCCTCACTTATTTTACCTCTTTTTTCCTACCTTCTCTTTTTTTTCTCCATTACTAATTATTCGACTCACTTATAAAATGTCATATCATGTCATATATATTAGCAACTCAGGAATTGAATAACTTTGCTAAGATTTTGGAAGCTGAAGGTGTGAAAGTTCGTCGTCCAGAAGTCTTACCTAGTGACTTTGCTCAACCATATCAAACACCTGATTTTAAATCATCCAATGGTCTCTATGCTGCTATGCCAAGAGATATCTTAATTGTCATTGGTAATGAGATTATTGAAGCCCCTATGGCTTGGAGATCTCGTTTCTTTGAGTATCGTCCTTATCGTAAACTCATCAAGGAGTATTTCCATGCTGGTGCTAAATGGACTGCTGCTCCTAAACCCACCATGTCTGATGAACTTTATGTTCCAGAGGATAAGTTTAAAGTGGATACTGCTGGTGAATTTGTTACCACTGAGTTTGAACCTGTCTTTGATGCTGCTGAGTTTACTCGTATTGGTAAAGATATCTTTGTTCAACGTAGTCAAGTGACCAATGACTTTGGTATTGAATGGATGCGTCGTCATCTTGGATCCAAGTACAATATCCATGTATTGGACTTCCAGGATAAGAATGCTATGCATATTGATGGTACCTTTGTTCCTTTAGGTCCTGGTAAACTCTTGGTGAATCCTAAGCGTCCTTGCATTACTGGTGAGACTATGAAGCATTTTACTTATCAAGGAACAGAGAAGGAATATAAACTACCTAAGATGTTTAAAGGATGGGATATCTTTATTGCTCAAACTCCTATGCTTCATGAGGATCATCCTCTTTTCTTTACTTCTCCATGGACTGCTTCTTGTAATATTATTATGTTAGATGAGAAGCGTGTGGTAGTGGAAGCACATGAAGAGACTACTATTAAGGCCTTCAAAGAATGGGGATTTACTCCTATTAAAGTACCTTTCCGTCATTTCTTACCTTTTGGTGGATCTTTCCATTGTGCTACTTGTGATATTCGTAGAAAGGGTGAGCTGAAGTCCTATTTCTAAAAGGAGTAAAAGGAAAGAAAATTCATTATCAACACTTGCAGAAAGAATCGGACAAACTACTGTCTAGACGCATACGTGATGTCAGTGATGATGATAGTGTTTGTGTTCTGTGGTTTTGGTTGTTCTCATTCGTCTTTCGTTGATGTTTTAAAAAAGAATACGGTAACATATGGAAGTAGAACAGAATAACTCTTAACAGACATACAACACATCTCAACTCTAAACTTTAGGGACTGGGGACTGGATTTGACACCAGATTCTAGATAGCTAGTCTAGACATTCTAGCTGTCTAGAATACAACCTAGACCATGTAGTTGCCCAGATTCTGGCTTTTTGGCTTTGTTAGAGGACCGTTTCCTCCCTTGCAAACGAGCACTCCGGTGACAGTCCACTGTACTGTGCATACCCGCAACGATCACAACAGCAGTCAGTCCGTCATCTATCCGCTCTATTTGAGCACCCTCGATATTGAGGTCTATTGATAACCTGTCTATTGATTTCACCCCTCTATCTATCTCACTCGCTCATTTGTTCACTCTGATTCTGACTCTCCCGCTGACTCTCCCGCTGACTCTGACTTGATCACATTATGAGTGCTGGTGCTGCTGCTGCTGACAAGAGCAATAATAATGAAAGTATTACTGTAGTAGTACGATGTCGTCCACGTAATCGCAAAGAAATTGAAGAAAAGCGAGATTCTATTGTTGATATTGATATTGCTGGTCATCAAGTCTCAATTAAAAATCCTGAAGCACCTAATGACCCTCCAAAGTCATTCACTTTTGATGCTACTTATGATGAAAATACACAACAACGTATCTTTTATGAAGAATCATGTTTTAGTATTATTGATAGTACATTAGAAGGATTTAATTCTACTATTTTTGCTTATGGACAAACAGGATGTGGGAAAAGGTAAGAAGCAGATGGTAGCATAGCATAGTATGGTATGGTGGTGGATAATATATGTCAATATTTTTATTTATTTATTTATTTATTTATTTTTAATTATTTATCTATATATTTATTGAAATATTTCCCTCTGACTCATATTATAGCTTTAGTAGTATTTAATATTGACATTTTTTTATTTCAATTTTATATTATTGTTATATTTTCATTATGTTATATTCTATATTATCACTCTCTCTATATGACTTACTCACTCACTCACTCACTCACTCACTCACTCACTGACTCTCTATGATACTGTAGTTTCACAATGCAAGGTCCCTCCACTACAGATGAAGAACTGAAAGGTGTTATTCCAAACTCTTTTTCACATATCTTTCAGTTTGTGAAATCAACACCTGATGTTGAATTTCTTATACGATGTTCTTATCTGGAACTTTATAATGAAGAAATACGTGATCTATTAGGAAATCAAAAAGCAAAAACAAAATGTGAATTAAAAGAAGATCCTAATAAAGGATTTTATGTGAAAGGTATTACAGATGTGGTAGTAGAAAGTCCAGAAGATCTTTCACGTATGCTTGATAAAGGTGTGGCAAATCGTACAGTAGCTGCTACGTTAATGAATGAAACATCATCACGTTCACATTCTATTTTTACTATTATTGTAGAAATGAATACAAAAGATGAAATAACAGGAAAAGATATGTTACGTGTTGGAAAATTAAATCTTGTTGATTTAGCAGGTAGTGAACGTGCTAAGAAAACAGGTGCAACAGAAAAAACATTTCAAGAAGGTATTAAAATTAATTTATCATTAGCTGTCTTAGGGAATGTCATTTCAGCATTAGCAGAAGGTGCTAAACATATTCCCTATCGTGATAGTATTTTAACACGATTATTAAGAGATTCTTTAGGTGGTAATACTAAAACAATGATGATTGCTGCCATTTCACCTGCTGATTATAACTATGAAGAAACAGTATCAACATTACGATATGCTAATCGTGCAAAGAATATTAAAAATAAACCAAAAATTAATGAAGATCCTAAAGATGCGATGATTCGTGAATTTAAAGCTGAGATTGAACGATTAAGAAAGTTATTAGCTGATCAAGCTAGTGGAGGAGGTGGAGGATTAGGTATGGCCATGGAAATGATGATGATGAATGCTAACGCAGCTGCACAGCAACAGCAACAGCATGCTATTAACGATGTTGCTTCTGGACCTGATTCCGCATTGCCTACACCAAAGTTACATAAGGGATTACCAAAGAGAATTACTATGGAACCAAATGCTGACCTTGCTGCTCACTCTTCAGACAAGTCTACAAGTCGGCCTACTAATGATGCTGTTGGCTCAGTACAAGTGGAGGCAACCCCACCAGGAGGCAGCAGTAGTGGTGATGGTAGAGTGATTGCTGCAAATAGTGGGTCAAATGATGGAGAAGAAGGTGGTGGTTATGATAATGACGAGGATCAATATGAGTCTGAGACATTTGCTTCTCCTTCACAACAACAACCACCACAATCTGACCCAATTTCAAGTCAAGATGGTGCTGACCAAGTAAGATTGACTGAGAGTCACTCACTGCTTATTGCCTGTGTCTAATGAATAAATCTGTTTCCAGGAGTATGAAGCTCAATATGAAGAAGCGTTTGAAGCTCTTTCTCCATCTCATTCACATTCCCAAGCTGCTAATCTCTCAGCAGTTGAGCAAGAAGGAAGATTGAGAGATGAGCTTGTCAATCAATTACACAAACTAGAGCACATGGTAAGCACTTCAATTATCTATCCTGATATTGACAGTACGACTGGCTTATTTCTCTCTTCTGTGTCTGCTTGGTTATGTTAACCATTAGTTGGTCAACCATGAAGAAGAGGTCACTGACGAAGCACTACCCTATGTTACTGGTAGTGACGTTGCTAATCTGTCCACCCAACCAAGTTCAGTACGGACCAATAAAACAATAAAAACAGCAGAACAACAACGAGAAGACGAAGAAGCTGGTGTTCGATATCGTGAACGAAAACAACGTGCCAAGAAGAAAAGAGAAGAACAACAGCGAGAAATGGCGCGAATTCTGGAAGAGAAGAAGGCAGTAGAAGATGAGTTAGAGGAATTACGTCAAGGACAGCTCATGGTTGCAGCTGAACATAAAGGTTCTGGGTCAGGGAAAGGAGAGGAGGATGTCTTACTTCAAAAGCTAAATCGAATGAAGAGGAAGTATGAGAAGAAGTTGGAAGCCTCAAAGGAAGAGTTAGAAGAGTTACGAGAGGTAGGTACTTCTTCCCTTTCCTCTATCTCAGCAGAGTGTAATTGTTGATGGGTGGTGCTGGTGGTGTATATGTGGATTGTTTAGGAATTTTACACACAGCGGAAGCAATTACTCGATGCGATGAATGAGCAAGAAAAAGATGCGAAACTCTATGAACTCATTTGCAAATCTGTTCTTAGTGAGCGAGATCTCAACAAGATCATAGAGAAATGCCGTTATGATGAAGATCATGATGAGTGGATTATTCCATTCACTAAGAAGAAATCCCTTGATACCTTCGAGATGAGTCCATCAGTAGGAACATCGAATAATAGACGTGGTGGTTCTCTCTTATTACCAGACATCAATCAATCTAACAACAATCATAGCAGTAACAATGCTATGGTTAGTGCGATGAGTACAGTGACGAATCTAAAAGATCGTATCAGCAGTGCTGATCCAAATCTACGATTAGCAAGCTCATCCCCACCTGGAAGTGCCCGAAGTCGTCCAACAAGCAACACTGTGGCTAAAGTGGTGATACGAAAGGATGGCACGAAGAATATCGTCCCCTTATTAACTCTCCCTGGAAGTCTGATCTCTGCAGCAGAAGCTATGGCTGCTCAGGACTCAACGAGAGCTGACAATGGTAATGGTTTTAGTCGCTTTCCCAACCCATACGTCAACCCCACCTATGCCAATGAAGGTAGTGGTGGGGGAGGCAATATGAACGGTGGCATAGGATATGATAACTATCGCGATGAAAAGAAAGCAAAGAAAGCTGCTGGAAAGAAAACAACATCCAAACCACCAACAGCTCCTATGCCTTCAATAGTAGCCAGTAACACTACAGCCACTACTGTTCCCCCTGTAGCCTCTGGTGGTGGTAGTAAACCTTCAGTAGACAAGATGCCGCCTATTATTGCAAACCACAAGAACGCTGCTACTAATGGCAATCGTCTCGTTCAAAAAGAAGGAGATGAAAATGAGAATATCAATCAAGATATGGGAGGGGCTAGTGCTGGACCAATTGAAAGCTGGGATTGGAATAATGACGGGGATAAAAAGATGCCTCCAATCATCAATCACAAGAATGGCAAGGCTTCTTCTTCTGGGCCACAAGACAGCAATCACCCAGAAGCAGAGTACTCAGATGACGAAGACTTTGCTACAAATGGCAACGCAAGCAGTATGCTCTCTAATGATCCACAAGGTCATACCAAGAAGAAGAAAAAGAAGAAGAGATCATCTAAAGAAAGTGAAGGTTCGGGAGGAGGAGGGGAAGGTAGTAATGGCTCTGGTCTGCCTCCTATCGACAGCAAGTATCAAACTCCTCGTGGACTATCTCTTCCACCTATTTGATATGATCAGCTCCTACAATCTTGCATTAAAGTCTATCATCCTCTTGTAAGTAGTATTACCTAGTTGTAGCAATGACCATTCTCTTCTTCTATCATCGTTTTGAGTCTTTAGTAATATAGATGGAGATAAAGACAGATGCACGCCACAACTTGGTTTGACGTGTTTTCTTGATTGTAAAGTTAATAGCGATTTCCATCATCGCTCTGTTATGTTAGTGCCCATGAGATCGACAGTAAGCCTAATGACTGCAAGGTAGTCAACTATGCTATTATGGTGTGGTGTACCGTTGTTACCAACCCTACAGTAGCTGTGAAGGTGGGGCTTTAATGAGGAATATTGTGTAGCTCTGGTAACCAAGAGGTGTGTATATCCACATGTGAGAAGGTAGTAAGTATTTCAAAGTATTTCAAAGCAATTAAAATGTTTCAAAGCAATAAGATGTCAAAAACTCTTTTTACCACAAAACCACGTTAACTTAAAATTGTGTTAACTTAACAAGATCTCCCTACTGTTTGTTGTTTGTTGTTGTTGTCCTTCTCTTCCTCATTGCCAATCAGCACGAAGTAAAGAACCAAAAAGTAAATGCTGAATAACAGGAAACTTGCCCAGTACTTCTGCTTGAAATAATCTTAATAAACCTGAGCAGATACGACTCCAATCTGTGATATGAGAGATATCATTTAACATAGGAGAAGTCTCTGCAAAGGCAGCACCTGTCTTAATAGATCGAATAAAAAGAATGCCTTCAAGATAAAGATAGTCATCACTATACTCTTTCAATAGAGTCATATCATGAACTGAGCTTGGGGTAATCTCTGTACTACTTTCATGATGACGTGATAATTGAGCAGATCCCCATAGAAAGAGAAGACAATGATAATCATCTAATCCCCAGACACCATGTGATCCCGCTGGTTCAAGAAGATAATCCATTTGTAACTTTCGCATTACACGAATGTAGGCTTTAAACCCGCATAATACGACTTCTGAGAGCTCCTCTTTATGAATGACTTCTAACTTCTTTAACATAAGAAAGATAATCGCAAAATTCAATTCATGTCCTGTACCATAGTCAATTCGAGTAGCATTACCAAAGAGATCAAGGAAGTAGGGTAGAATCTCTACTGAGGCGGTGCTCACAGCAGGTGGTAGAACAGAAGAGAGAAAGCCGTTGATCTCCTCAGAGATCCGTTGGTGCCAAAGACGAAATGCTTTATTACCAAATCGCATAGGTTGTTGTATGGGAGGAATGGCATTGACGAGGTCATAGAGGCGATCCATCAGAGTGACGAAGTGTCTCACTACCGAGGAGGTGGGGGAGGGTCGCTCATGACAAGGAATGCCTACAATCGCCTCCGCACATTCTTTAACAAAGTCTAAAATCTCTTTATGAGCGGGTGATTTAAGGAATTTCTCAAAGTCTTGTTTATTATGAATAGCTTTGAAAGGAGAAGAGAAGGTGTGGGTAGGAGAAGGGATTACAGGTTCTTCTTTGGAAGGAAGAGGAGGAGAAGGAGGAGGAAGTAGTGAGGAAGGAGGTGTTGATAAAGTTGAGACAGGAAGAGATTGATTCTCTTCTGTAGGAATAGAATCAAATGCACTCATTCCATCAATTTTGTTTGGATTGACTGTGGCGAATGAATCTCTCCCCCGCAACACAGTACTAACCTCATCTCTCCACCGCATAGTAAGAACAACTTGCGCCATTTTTCACGACTTTAAACTCATAAAATGAGACTTTCTTTCTCACTCAACTCTTTCGCAAAATTGCAATGAAAAGGAATCACTTCTCACATTAGGGAATCTTTATAAATCCTTTCGTTATGCATTGGAAAAGAAGACTGAGCCAATGTCATTCTACAGCTGAGGCAGTTATTGAAATTGCGAATCACGATCAGTCACTACAAATATCTGACGAGAGTGGCAGAATTGACTGCCAAACTGCCTTTAGCAATTCCGAATGGTTAGGAATTGTCTTTGATACTCTCACGTCGGAAGAGCTTAGATCTTTCAATCTATTAGTCCTTTACGGACCTGGAGAGACGCACAGCCATATTTGAAGTACCCACTTGCAAGATCAGACGTGCTAAAGTAATAGAGAAGTACGGTATCGTATAAGATATGATGAAACGTTATGAAATAGCAATTAAGAAAGAAATGGGCTTCGTGAGGTATCCCAAACGTTTCAAACAGACTGTGTTGGAAGCACCAGACTGTGATAGTGCATTCTCTGCAACAAAGCTGCAGAAAGATATCAATAACCTCGTTTTAGAAGCAGCTGGAAGAAAAAGTCTTTTAAAACAAGAAGAAGCTGATTTGGCGGCACTTTATGCTCGTTGTCGAAGCAAGCATGGCTTCGGCATGGCGAAAGAAAGGCTTAAAGGTTAGACATTGAAATCTGTTTTCTGGCAAAGGTCTATAACTAATATGGGAAACGAGAATGGAGCAGTAGTATTTATCCACCAGTCACGCTGATGAGAGGGAAGACAAGCCTTCGGAGGAGTTTTGTTACCGTCGCATGACATTCATGATATCTTTTGATGTCCTGTAGAGAGATTTTGACCAGAGAATTCTCTCTCAACTTCTCTACCAATACTTCCATTACTACATCACTAAGCTGCTTAGCTTGTCTGTCTGTATTCATATATACTGTCACTCTTTGTAGATTATGACAATGACCCAATAAGACTGACAGATTGCTCTTCCTTACAGAAGTCAGAGCTTGTGCTTGTATCGATCTCAATAGATCGAAGAGCAGGACAGTAGGATTCCATGATGTCCAATCCTCCTTCCACAAGATCTTCTAAAACACTCACACTAACAGGAAACCCTTCCAAATACAATACCTTGCGATTCGACAGTTAGAACGAGAATATTCTCATTTTATCATCAGAAAAACGCATATCACCTCTTGATATCCTAAGGTCATTCAAAGAGGACAGCCAAGCTTCTCGATCAGTCTTCTCAGCACAGGCTACATCCAACCTTGACAGATCCTTCCATCTCAACCACTCCGAACAAACACTGTGAAGAATATCTGTAGGCAACTGCCACCACATAATACTCATTACTTCTTCTCACCAACTACGATTCTATTATTGAAAATGCTTCTTCCACGGGAACTCATCACTGAAGAGAGTGTTGCCTGCCATTATGTGGGTGAAGGCGTTTATTGATGACAGACCATGGAGTAGTATAATCATAAGGACATATACTTTGATAATAGATATTTACTCATCATTGATCACGACTATAGCAGAAGATTTGGCTGATTATATCCAAAAAAATGAACAAAATCTCAATAGAACATGATCTTTCATCAGATCTACCGAATATAAACTTTCCATTCTATTCAGGTATAACAGTGAGAATAAAGCACATACTATGATTAAAAAATCTTTCGAAATGACTCATTATCTCTGATGATATTGGATGTTTTAAAAAATTGCCTTCATGTCCGACCGTTTCGCTCAAAATGGCGACTTTTGCCTTTGCGCCGAGAAGAAATTCACATTAATAGATTGCTTTTCAAGAGCAGTTACTATGACCATTTGATATGGCAAGAGTGTGACCTACAAGAATCTTCAAGAAGTTTTGAATTTGATGCATTCTACATTGCCGTCGACCCCCTAAAAACATGGCGCAAGTTACCTGCACGACTTCCCAGTAAGTGAGAATAATATCGCAACCAGCACGTTTGAAGCACATCATTGTTTCCAAAACTACTTTCTTCTCGTCTAACCATCCTTTATGAGCTGCAGCTTTCAACATCGCATACTCACCAGAAACATGACGTGCGCAAGCGGTAGATAATATCCAAGTAAAAAACAAGACTTGTTATGACATGATTCTACTAACTGATTGCATTACTGTGTTACTCTATCAGATAATTCTCTTATCTTCGTTGAGATTCCACACTGTTGGACGAATAAAACAGGGAAGAAAGAAGTCAATCTCTTGTTTGCAATACTACAGATTCAGATAAGAAGATAATCAAACAAATCGCGCACTATCGCTTGCCTTCAGCAGCAGCATCTTCATTGTCATTGGCCTCATGAGCAGTGTCACTATGTGGCTTCGCAAGTTTTCCGAAAGAATCTTGAACATTCCGTCGTTCACAGCGAGGAGGTTAGCTGGAGTGTCATAACTTAAGTAGGTTATATGAGACTTAACATGCTACCAGACATGCGACAGTAAAACCAACGCAACAACGCATCATAACTACAAGAACATACTGAGCATGACAATAAACTATGTGTATCAAACCAACCTAAAGAAGCAGTTCTGAAATCTTCACCATAAGATAAGCTATTCTTCCATCGAACAGTTCAGCTAACAGCAACACTAACACCTTGCAAACGACAATAATCTTTCATCTCTTTCACCGAAACAGCAACCCAACAAGTTTTCTTCTTCGGCAAGGACATGACACTGCCATCTCCTTCATCCACAAATAATCGACGAGAATCGGCATCCAAGAACCCTGTTAATAGCAATGACAGGAAAGCAATGGGAGAGTCACGAATGTCTTTTGCCTCCTCTTTCTTGGGAGCCGTCTTACTAACGTACTTCGCCATAAACGCCCTGTTCTTCGTTTCGGCGGCCTTCACAAACTTCAAGAGATCTTCGCTGATTCGCCTCCCTACGAGCGCAAGGCGAATCCAATTATTCACTTTACTGTCATGATCCTCACAGAAGCGAATGTAATCACTCCAGGCACCTTTCCCCGCTCCCGACGACTCATCAATAAACCCAGATGAAACCTTGCTCTTCTGTAGCAGGCATTCGCGCTGATAATTCGTCAGGTACTGCGTTCCTGGATGAAGAGTCAGCATAGCCTCCGTGGCGGTAGCGTTCACTTTGTTTTTGGATTGAACTGCCACAAGCTTTTGCTGTCCTGTAGAGCTATTACGTACTACAAAGACGATGTCTGCGCCCATGGCTGTGGGGAGGTCATACAAAATGATATTTTGATTTAGATCCCCACCTCTCTCTTGGCTTTGTTCAAAGAAGTGCAATGCGCATCTATTCGAAGGAACCGATCCCGATCGCGTAGCTTTAGTGATAAAGCACCGGTAGTCATTCAAAGATCTAGGCGCAAAGTCCACATCTGGTAACAGCGGAGCAAGCAGATCGTGCAAAGAAATGCCTTGGTACTGAGAACGTTCGTCCCGATTCTTCAATCTGTGTACGTAACTACGCAGTACCAAGTCATAAACGAATGCCTTTTCTGCCAAAGTTCCTTTCGATTGAGCCTCAAGCTCCAGTAGAGAACGGCATACTGCCAGGAGGCCTCTACCACTCCTCTCTGAAAGAAGTTCTTCGTCAATGGCTGTCTGCAATCCCCGCCACGCCGGTGGCTCTTTGAAGATCTCCTCGCCTCTTTCTCCTTCTTCGCCGTCTACCAGTTCGTGCGGAGGACGTGCGACCACTGGCAGCAAGCCTGTACTGATTGCTTTCTCGAAATGGCTCGATCGAGAGACACGAATACGTCCGTCTTCGAACATCAAAGACTTGATCAGATAAGGTAAGAAGGATCGCGTGGTGTGCATCTCGTCGTTCGGCACGACTTGAATATCCTTATCTATCAACCCCTGCATCCGGAGGTAAAACTGCCGACTAATCTCCCCAGAATTATGCTTTATGACGCGTAAAAGAGTCTCTTTGCTGACAACATCCAGATTGGGATTGTTCTGAAGGGCCGCAAAGAGGGGAATGAAGATTACTTGGATAAAGATCAGCGGGCGTCCTTCACACAATGTCAAATTACTACGAACAGTCTTATCTGTCCATGTGTCTTCTTCCCAGCGCCAATACTGACTAAGCAGCGAGATCATGTGGTTTATCCTGAAAGTCATGACGGGGCTGATATGCATGGTAGATGCGCGCAAAGGCGAGTAATCATCCGCAGTCTTTTGGAAGTTCACCATACTAAAAGCTGTGCCAGTCAAATATATCGTCCATTTGAACCATTGATTGAATCCGCATACGCTACACATACACCGTAGAAGAGGCTCAGCGAGGGTTGTTCCATCTCTTGTGAATTATCACCACCATCATCCCGTCGGGCGGGGCCTCGAGTGAAGTTACTCTTGCGAAAGAACAAACCACGACACAGATCCATCAGCACTTGCGCCTCGTCAATGCATAACAGAATAGCGTATTTTTCTGCGTTTTTCCCCACTGTCTGCAAATAAGTTTCTACGGTATCTTCAACAAGTTCGGTTGAGTCATCGACATTATTACAACAAGAAAAGCTCTGTACATGATCCAGAAACATCTTCTCAATGGTAGATTCTGCTTTTCCATTTCTGTTGAAGCGAAGACAAAGCTCCTGAATCTCAGCTTTCGTTAGTGTGGTGCATTCTGGACGAGAAACAGCTTCCAGCGTGGCCTCTACATAGGTAGCTAGCAGAAGTTTGACCAACCGGAGAGCTTTATGCGCCACCATCTTCATGCTGCTAAAGCAGCTGCTGTCATCGGCTGCACTCTTCTTCATGGAGCGAAGGTAGGGATGGAGCAGAAACTGTAATTGATGAAAAGGTCTGGACAGCTGTGGTTCACCTTCTACCACACCATTGCGCGGCTCCGCGACACGAATGACAATTGATAATACTGTATGCGTTGATGAGACAATCTTGCCAGCAGCATAGGCGCCATTAGTTTTGCCGCAGCCCGATGCCGCAGAGGCGACGATGAACTTCGTCTCTTGGTGATCCACCAAGCTCTTGGCAATACTCTTCAACCATTCGGCCCTGTCCAGACCTACTGAATGGAGAAGCTGGGGTTCCAATACAAATTTTCCGCAAGATGCGGAATCGATTGGAAGACTATGGATTAACGCAGGACCGAATCCCAAGTTATCCTTCTGCCTTTGTAGTCTGCTGTCTTCAGATCCCATATCGTTCCTAACTATATTAGAAACAAATTCAGCAATACTATCTGAAGTAGTTTTCAATATTTCCATAGTTAAAAGGATAGGAATGGTAATGGAGGACTGTCTCCCTGACTTGACTGTTCCCTGCAGGAAAACGTCAAACTGGGTAACAACCCCGCGTTTTTGCAAACCTCGCATTAATCGAGTTGAAACCTTTCTTCCTCACTTAACAAACTTCAATTCTGGGGTGTTGAGAGCATTCTGCATTGGGTGTTTGCGTGTTTCCATGGAACGCTGTAGCTTTTCCATTTATGGGTTCCATGGAAACAAGAGGTGTTGAAACTAATAAACTTTCCAATAGAGAAAATTGTGTTTAAACTCGACTAATGCAACTTTTGCAAAAACGCGAGGTTATTACCAAGTTCGTGGCTGGTGGGGTATAGGCTGATGACTGATGACTTTGACTGATGGCTGCAGCCAACCACCTAACTATATTAGAAACAAATTCACCAATAGTATCTGAAGTGGTTTTCATTATTTCCATAGTTAAAATAAAATCCAGCCAGAAGTCTAGAATTGGAGGTTACAAGTCTCCACACATTCTTTTGCTTTTCTTCTCTTCGTCCCACCGAGCACACAAACGCGCTTTTTCAAATTTTCGGTGCAAAAAGTACGAAACGGAGTGGCAAAATCATTGAGCATAAGCGTTGTTTGCTTCGTTGTTCACGGGGACGAAGCTTGTAGCCTCTCTGTTATGGCCCATGGATTCTTGCAGCAAGGAGCACACCAGTCTCTAATAATGCCGCCCAAACAGAGTCTCGCCAAAGTGCAAAAGTGGTACTGTCTTCCGCACTTCAGAACCAACTTTTGGGTGAAATCCGAGATCTTGAGTTTAGTACTTATACACTGCGTGTATGACCGCTGACACATCGCATTGCCTTCTATCAAACATCGCCAATACCACAGTCACTCTCTTCTACCATATCTTGCTCCTCCTCCTCCTCCTGCCGCTGCTAACATCATGTGATGAAATGGCTTGAATCGATTAAATGCACATTACGATCTCCTCGATTATTGATTGATTCCTACTCGAAGGATATCAATCTCCCAACTCCACTGACTCCACTAGATCAACTGGATTAATCTGCAGGTGAGCTGCCGATCTGGTCAAGCACATTCACCACTACTTGACACCACTGCCCAATGCTCAAGGAGACGAAGCATTCATACTGTCGGAATTCTTATCATACTGCGAAGGGGTTCATCGTATCTTCAGTTCCATTGAAGTAGGTGCCTTGCCTCAGCTAGAATACATAAAGTGACAATATTGCTGTACTGCGTACCGCGGAGGCTTTGCTATTCACCATGAGTTCTTCTTCTTCGCAAGAATGTGATTCCACCGCATAATAAGAATAACAGCCGGATAATACCACGCAATAGAATAACCACAATAATAACCGCAATAGAATAACCGCAAGTGCATCATCCACGCACCACAATAATAGTTCATACCTGCAAGCAAGCAATCAATCCTCTGTCTGTCTATCACAATCCAATCCAATCTAACCCTAACCTCTTCATGCAATAAATAAATAAATAAAATAAAATAAATAACTACTTCTCTATAGGATGATTGTGACTCATAGATTGATTCTTATTACTATACTATCTCTTCTCTTTTTCTTTCCTACTACTACTACTACCACTACCACCACTACCTCGACCTCTACCTCTCCACCTCCTTCTACCACAGGAGGTGGTACTAGTAGTGCTGCTAGCAGTAGTAGTAGTAGTAGTATTACAAGTGGTATCACTACCAGTGGTAGCAGTGGTAATGGGGGGGTGTTGAAATTGGATGACGACACTACCTCTACCTCTACCTCACACCACTTCAACCATCGTGTCTTCAACTTCGCATCATCTACCGCTGGTGCAGTTATTCTTGATAAATATCCACCACATGCTAAAGGTTTCCATCACTTATTAAATGATGATAAAGATAAATATGGTATAGCCTCATGTAATGAGATGAAATGGGTAGTTATAGGTCTAGCAGAGGATATCCTTATTACCTCTATTACCTTAGCTAACTATGAGAAATACTCTTCTATGATACAAGATTTTCAATTATTAGCTTCTACCACTTATCCTCCTAGTACGACCCTAGATTGGCTAGATCTAGGAATCTACCGGGCTGAGCCTCGTCTAGGGGAACAGACCTTTAACATCACACGACTAGCCGATGTACACACACGCTTTCTTAAAGTGAAATTTCTAACACATTATATGAATGAAGAGTTATGTACATTAAGTCAGATTAAAGTACATGGAGTAACTATCATTGACTCTTTAAAACAAGTAAGTATATCTATAGTATATAGTATAGTACTACCCTCCTCCTCCTCCTCCTCCACCACCACCACCACCTCCTCCTCCTGCTCCTCCTCCTGCTGCTGCTTCAGTTGAGATGATTCATATGATGTCTCTTATGTTATGATAGGAAGTAGAGAAGTCTCAAGATCACTTACAAATGCTACGCAATGAAGAAGATCTTTCCTCCTCCTCCACCTCCACCACCATCACTACCTCCTCCTCCTCCCTGGGAGGTTCACAAGTCAACAACGACAGTGTACTCCAAGGAGAGAATCTTGTACAAGAAGGACATCATGTAGTGGAGGGGGGAGAGGGTAGCCCAGTGATTGATCATGCCATGCCTACTACTACCCTACACGAGGAGCAGCAGCAGGAGGAGGAGGGTGTGCATGGTGCACTACCCACTCCAATGCCTTCGACTATACCTGCACCGTCAATACAATCTTCATGTGGTGACCCTGGCCATTGCCTTACCTCATCACAACGACTAGTGGAGGAGCAGGAGGAGGAGGAGGAGGGGGTGGTGGTAGCAGCAGGGGTAGGGGAGGAGGAAGAACGAGTAAGAGCAGCACAGAATCGCATGATTCGAGATGGTCTAGTCCTTCTCAATGCTACCGAATCATCTTTGCTACAAGCTGTACAAGAAGACTTGGCACTCACTACCACTACCTCTACCACTACCTCGGCAGGTAGTAGTGGTAGTGGTAGTGACCATAGTGATGATATTACTACTACCACCAAACAGCAGCAAGAAGAGCAACTGGAGACAGTAGTAGCAGGAGGAGGAGGAGGGGAGGGGGAAGGGGTAGTGAAGGTCTGGCAGGTAGTGCGTGACCTTCTCTTTGGACCTGTGCAGTCTACCCTTCTCTCTCAACTGCAGCTCTCTCCCTCCCAGCTACTCTCTTTAGAACGATTGTTGAAGCGTACTCACCACCTGCACTACCCCTCCTCCTCCTCCACCACCACCACCACCACCACCTCCTCCTCGAGTGAAGAAGTGGATGGTAGTGGTGGGGAGAAGGCCAATACAGTAGATATGCCATCCTCCGTTGTCAATGATCTTCCCGTAGAAGAGGTAGAAATGGCGAAGGAGGAGGAGGAGGGGGTAGCAGTGGATGCAAACTCCTCCTCCTCCGCTACTACTACTACTACCTCCACCTGCACCTCCCTCGATGAGTCTTCTGAGGGAGAGCAGCATCGAGGAGAAGAGACCTTGTCTCATGATCCTTCTACCCCTGTAGGAGGAGGAGGAGGAGGAGAGGAAGTGGTGACTACCCATCTCTCTTCTGACAGTGTAACTGGTGGTAGTGTAGGAGGAGAAGGTGTTGTTACCACCACTACCACTCCTTCCCCTGTTAGTGAAGACAGAGAGAGTCATAGGGTAGAAGAGGTAGCAACCTCCGACTCTCCTCCTCCTCCTGCTACTACATCTCTGACTGATGCTAATACCACCACTACTACCTCTGCTTCTGATATTGAACCGTTAGAACAAGAGGAGGAGATGGTAGGTAGCACTGAAGACAATGTGAGGTTGATAGAGATGGCAGACCTTGCCACTACCTCTTCTACCTCTACCTCCACTACCACTACCACTACTACTACTAGCAGCAATAACAACCAGAGTGGTAGTGGTAGTAACGGTAGTGGTACTCTCTCCTTGTCTCAATGTATGGAGCAAATCCGTTTTGCAGATTTTCACGCTAAAATGGTCGCTAAGCTACAACCAGCCATGACAGCTGATGCTTCCTCTGCAGCAGCTTTAGGAAGTAGTGCTAAGGAGAATAACATCTTCAGACAACTGATGCAGAGAATTAAGAACTTGGAGATGAACTTTGTGATCGCTGAGATGTATATTAATCAGGTAATGTGTGTGTGTGTGTGTGTGTGTGTGTGTGTGTGTGTGTGTGTGTGTGTGTGTGTGTGTGTGTGTGTGTGTGTGTGTGCATCTGTACTAATATTGGTGTTGTTGGTGTTATTTTAAGGTATCTGATTGCATGAAGATCGTGAGCAAAGAAGCACAACGTTTGATTACAACGTCTACAACTACAACAACAAGATCTACCGCTGTGCATATTACCTCTCCTCCTTCAACTACCTCCTCTTCCTCCTGTATCTCCTCCTCCTCCTCAGAGGAGAACAATGGCGTCGGTAGTAGCAGCACCAACAGCTGCACTAATGAACCTATCATCGTTCACTCTGCTACATCAAAGAAAGCCGTTGGTAGTGCTGACTCTTCTACCCCTTCTACTACCACTACTACCAGTGAAGAATTTGATCTGTTGTACTTCATTCACAAACATGATCCAGAAGAATCAATGAAGAAGATTGTCTCTTGGTTACTCATCAACATAGTGAAGCCATTAGAGAAGGAAGTCAAGAAGATGATAATAATGGAAGAGACTGTGTTGGGTAATAAGAGAGATCAACTAGACCATCCAGTTCTAGTAGTAATGGTGATGGTAGTGACAGTGGTAGTGACAGTGGTAGTCAGTAGTGTCACAGTCATGATCATGCTTACAATGTGGTGGTGTTGCAGTTGTTGGAGAAGGAAGAAGAGAATGGTAGTGGGCTAGCTAGCTAGCTAGCATCAAGTTAGTGATATGGTAACTAGCATCATGCCTGTAATGGGTGGGAAGTAGTCAACATGTACTAAATTACCATGTAGTAGATTAGATTGGTGTAATCTATTGAGAGGTGACTGACCATAACTGGTATACAATCAAACTATAGAGAACATGTTGACAACAACACTTCATATTCCATTGATCTCTAGTCACTTACTAAGAACCAACCAATACGATGAAAACACACACACACACACACACACACACACACACACACACAGAGACTGATACACAGACGGGATGAACGACTAAATGACTACTCATATCCTCTAAATAGTTAAATATTTACAATAGAAATGATTCCAACAGTAACAACAACAACATCATCAGTAAGTCTTGTTTATTGTTTTTGGGATAACTTAACTACTCTAGACTATACTATATACATTTATACTATAAATGAGCCAATAACAACCTCATCTGTGTAACAAACTCTGTCTCTTCTACGTGTAGTTTCAGGCACTCTGTCTTAGACCTTCCCATTTTCTCTGGCATCCTGTTTTCTCTGCTGCATCCCCACAAGTCAGTGAAGAGGAAGGAGTAGCTCTTCGTGCGTTAAGAGCATTGGAAGAGAGCGAACTAAGTGCTTTGCGAGTGGTCTGCTGGCTGCTGTTCTTCTGGTAGAGCACTCCTTTGGGCACTAACCCTAACCCTAACCCTAACCTTGTTTAGTTGTATCAGACCTACTATGATAAGAATCCGGCTCATTATGGATTGGCGATGCTTAATAGGATACGAGGTTCGTACTGTTCTATAAAAAATCTAAGCCTAACCATAACCCTAACCCTAACCCGCTACCTTCTTAATTTAACCCAAAAACCTAAAATACTCTTACAACGCATTAGACATTAGACATTAGACATTAGTAACTCTTAATAGGATCCAAGGTTCGTACTATAAAATAAACAACAGAACGGTTAATTCATTCACACTTCAATGCTCCGTGATAGCAGAAAAATATCTTACCGTCTTAGAGTCTATACTCCAATTGAACTTGAACAATACTATCTGCTCGACTATTGTCGACTGCTTCTTCGAAACTTGTATCTTGCACCTGACTTGGCAAGCCTTTCCTTCGGCGATAAGCTGACAGAGAAACATAGACGATATAGGCCAAAATAGCAGTTCCAGTTAAGGAAACTACTACGATAGCAGCAACTTCACCATCCGTGAGTCCATTGTCATATCGAGGGTGGTAGGTTGGTCTGAATGTAGGTGGTGCTTCGGTCAAATTCAATGTAACCAATTCCAAAGCAGTAGGAATGGTGACATTGATAAAGTTGCTGGCATTAGCCTCAACAGCAACAGCTCCAAGTTGTAAAGTAAAATCGTCGGTATTAATGCTCTTATTCATAGTGTAGGAGATATGATTGAAGAGGAGTGTAACATTGCCACCATATTAAGGATAATCGACCAGCGCCAGAGTTGTAGAAGTGATTGCAACAGTATAATTTGCCACGCGAGCAGCAAGACGCCTGCGAGAACCCTCTTCAAGCCTACGAGAACCAGCCGAACCTTCAAGGAAAATGCGATCTGTACGGACATAGACGATAATATTGACGCTGACATTTAAAACACGTGATTGAGCCAAACGAACAGCAAATTGCTCGTTATCATCCAATTCCCGCTGATAATCTACCATTAATGCAATGTTGCTATATACAACAATGACTGGAAGGAATTGAAAGGTGGGAGAATAGGATGGAGATGCTGTTGGTTTTCTGGAAGGGGCTAACGATGGCCTACGTGTTATAGTAGGAGCTTGAGTGGAAGGTGATGGAGTTGGAGCAAAAGAGGTGGTGGGAGCAACAGTATTCGTGGGAGCACCAGTAGCTGTGGGATAACGAGTAACGGAAGGGGCCTTCGAAGGCATACGACTGGGTGCAGCACTCGTGGGCACCACGGAAGGAGCATGACTGGGAGCTACAGAAGGAGACACGGAGGGAACAACTGAAGGAGCAAACGTTGGGTCCCAAGAAGGAGCTTCGGTTGGAGCAAATGATGGGGCCCAAGAAGGAGCATCGGTTGGAGCATGAGTCGGAGCAAACGTTGGGGCCCTTGAAGGCACTTCGGTTGGAGCAACCGTTAGGGTTAGGGTTGTTGACTTTGATTGGAGTGTTTGAGTATTTTGTAAGCTGTTTGCTTCTTTCTAACGGCTCATTGTTTTCTATTCGAAATGTTTGGAATTTATCCGAATGGTTGTCGCTATAATTGTTGTAGTTTAGCATAGATTATTACAGCGTCTTTCCGGTGCTTAGGGGCGGGTCACACGGACCAAACTGAAACGCTGCTTTCCGAAATTGCAGTTTGGGGAGTGTCGTTTCTTTCTTGGGTCACACGGCACCGAAAGTGCCATTTCGGAAAGTGACCCGAAAGGGTCCTGGACGTTAACTTCACATTTTATGTCCAGGACCCTCCAACTTTTCTTTTTCAGTTATTGATGCTCTGTGATTAACCAAATGGGAAACCTTCTACACAGTGCTGTTGCTCAGCATGTATTGATCACTCTTGACCCAATTTTCAGTGAAATTGATGGAGAATTAATTGAAATCATACCACCAGGAATTAGGACACAGCCTAATCACCACCGAGACCGAGGATATGCACTAACTGAAGTCAATCATCTTTCAGACGCAATGTTTTCAACTATGTTTCGAATGGATCGAGCTGCCTTTGCTAGTTTGCTTCGTCTTGTGTCTCCATTTCTTCCGGACATTGATGAGCACATGGCTATCGTGTCTTCAGGGTCTTACATCACAAAAGCCACCAAGCTGTACGCCACTCTACGCTATCTTGCTGGAGGGTCGTATATTGATATCTGCTTCGTGTGGGGGATTTCGAAGACGTCCTTTTTCCACTGATCACTATCGAGGAGTTGTTTGGCCTACAATGGAGGCGCTCGATCAAACCTTCACTATTGGTCTTCCTGTTCATGATGTTCTCGCTTTGGAGAGAATGGCGCCCTCTGCGCTGTGCGTATAAGCGATGGACTCTGATTCTAACCGTGTGTGCCAAACTTCATAACTATTGTCTCGACGGAGATGTACCTTTAGTTACTCACCGCTATTATGAAGACGTTGAGGAGGGTGATGATCCCCAAGTGCTTTTGAATGAGCATACAGCAGAATCTGGTCGAGTCACTGGTCCATGCTGCAAGCGCACAGCTTTCACACGAAGACTTGAAGAAAGGGGAGTGAGAAGACCGGCATTTGCAACAATGAATTCACGTGAAAATTAAGGTTACTTATTATATTAAAAATCAATCTCTTGTAATTGTTAAACGCCACGCTAATCTTCGTCTTAAGCTCGCGATAGTGAGTCCTAAGCCACGCAGCATCTCGAGGAGGGCGATTTGATTGAGAAGGGTTAATATCCCAGCAGTGCGAGGCAATCTGCTCCATTCCTGCGACTACAATGGATAATCCCGCTTTGTTTATAGCGCTTCCTTGAATGCAAGCATTCGTATATTGGTAAGTTTGGTAGTTGTTGAATTTTTCAACAAGCCTATTCCACGGATCTGCCTCTGGTTCATCCGTGTCTAGTTCACACCTTGTCTTCTCTCTCAAAGCACCTGTCCAGTCTCATGCAGCAGAAGGGTCGACGCGCAGGTGCAAAATGCGTGCAATGTCATGCTTAGAGGTCATGGCTTGCCTTTCCTTTTCTTCACTGACCTCATGCCTTAGACGGTCCCTTGCCTCCGATAAAATTGCCGTTCTTTTTTCCTGAGAAATATTATATTTCCAAAATTTATCCGCCCTATGCCTTTGTTCAATAGTTAGGTTTCCCCATTTTTTATACGACTTATAAAACTCCTTGCCATCAATGCAATCGCTTGATTTTAATTTTCCCAGCAAGTTCATGATGAGATCTGGGTCCATTC
>VKHL01000265.1:0-22352 GCA_015146655.1 Ochromonas danica
TGACTCGAGGGCTGACCTGAAGGTTGACTGCTGGGTTGACCAGAAGGCTGAACACTGGGCTGACCCGATGGTTGACCCGAAGGTTGGCCAGAAGGCTGACCACTAGGCTGACCACTAGGCTGACCTGAAGGCACTTCAGAAGGTTGACCACTTGGCTGACCAGTTGGTTGAGTCGATGGTTGAAGGGTGGGTTTCGTGGTTGGTGCGTTCGTTGGCTGAGAGGTTGGTTGTTGGGTAGGGCTGCTAGTTGGCTTTGCTGTCGGTTGGTTTGTAGGTTGATTGGTGGGTTGTTGGGTGGGTTGAGTGGTTGGTTGGCTGGTTGGCAGCGAAGTCGGGCATCCTGAAGGTTGTGTGGTAGGTTTCCGTGATGGTTGAGCGGTTGGACAAGCTGTTGGATGGCTAGAAGGCTGACTTGTAGGTTCGGTTGTCGGCTGAGAGCTCGGTTGTTGACTTGGGATAACCGTCGGTTGATTAGAGGGTTGGGCAGTCGGGCAGGATGTTGGAGTGATACTTGGACGAGAACTTGGCTGACTTGTTGGCTGAGTGCTTGGCAGTCCGCTGGGTATTAAGGAAGGTTTCGCAGAGGGGGAGGAAGAAGGTCGATTACTGGGTCGACCAGTGGGTTGCGTGGAAGGAATTGACGAAGGCTGTCCAGTAGGTTGCCCAGATGGCATTCCACTAGGAGACTTGGATGGTTGCCCAGAAGGTTGGCCAGAAGGTTGACCACTCGGCTGACCTGAAGGTTGACCCGAAGGTTGACCGGATGGCTGACCAGAAGGCTGACTCGAGGGCTGACCTGAAGGTTGACTGCTGGGTCTTTGGGAAGGAACTCCTGATGGTTGTCCTGATGGAACTCCAGAAGGCTGGCCTGAAGGCTGGCCTGAAGGCTCTCCAGAAGGCTCGCCTGTAGGTTGACCAGTAGGTCGATTAGAAGGCTGGCTTGAAGGTTGACTGCTAGGCTGACCAGAAGGTTGACCGCTGGGTTGGGTTGGAGTGCTGGTTGGTTGAGTGGTCGGCTTCGAGGTGGGTTGCAGACTGGGCAAATTTGATGGTCGAGCTGTTGGCACTCCAGAGGGTGCGGTGGTGGGGAATGATGTGGGTTGAGTTGTTGGTTGGCTCGTGGGTTGCTTCGTAGGTTGGCTTGTCGGTCGTCTTGTTGGTTGGCTAGACGGTTGGCTTGTTGGTGAACTTGTTGGCGTATTGGTAGGTCGTTTCGAAGGCTGGCCTGACGGTTGGCCCGAAGGTTGATTTGTGGGTTGGCTCGACGGCTGACTCGTTGGGTGACAAGATGGTTGCGTGGTGGGCTGGCCACTGGGTTGGCCAGAAGGATAATTTGACGGTTGACTCGACGGCTGAGCTGAAGGTTGGCTTGATGGCGTTCTGGTAGGTTTGCTTGATGGCTGGCCGGAGGGCTGGCCGGTTGGCTGGCCAGTTGGTCGCATTGTAGGTTGACCCGAAGGTCGATTCGAGGGTTGGCTTGACGGCTGCATCGAAGGCTTGCTGGTTGGTTGACCCGATGGTCGATTGGAGGGTTGGCTTGAAGGTTGGCTCGAAGGCTGGCTTGAGGGTTGGCTCGATGGCCGACTCGAGGGTTGACTGGACGGGTGGCTTGAAGGTTGGTTTGTGGGTTGGCTAGACGGTCGACTCGAGGGCTGACTGGATGGTTGGCTTGAAGGTTGCTTTGTGGGTTGGCCCGATGGTCGACTTGTGGGTTGGCTCGAGGGCTGGTTCGAGGGCTGGTTCGAGGGTTGACTAGAAGGTTGGCTTGAAGGGTGGTTTGTGGGTTGGCCCGATGGTCGACTTGTGGGCTGGCTCGAGGGCTGGTTCGAGGGTTGACAAGAAGGTTGGCTTGAAGGTTGCATCGAAGGTTGGCTCGAGGGTTGGCTCGAAGGCTGGCTCGAGGGCTGACTGGAAGGTTGGCTGGATGGTTGGACGGTTGGTTGATTGCTGGGTTGGCTCGAAGGTTGGCTCGAGGGTTGACTTGATGGCCGACTTGTGGGTTGGCTCGAAGGTTGGTTGGACGGTTGCACGGTTGGCTGACTGCTGGGTTGGCTTGAAGGTTGGTTCGATGGTTGACCCGATGGTCGACTCGAGGGTTGACTGGATGGGTGCCTTGAAGGTTGACTCGAGGGCTGATTTGATGGTCGACTCGAGGGCTGACTTGAAGGTTGGCTCGAAGGTTGGCTCGAAGGCTGGCTCGAAGGTCGCCTTGTGGGCTGGCTCGAAGGTTGGCTAGATGGTTGCACGGTTGGTTGATTGCTGGGTTGGCTCGAAGGTTGGCTCGAGGGTTGACTTGATGGCCGACTTGTGGGCTGGCTCGAAGGTTGGCTGGATGGTTGCACGGTTGGCTGACTGCTGGGTTGGCTTGAAGGTTGGCTCGATGGTTGACCCGATGGTCGACTCGAGGGTTGGCTGGATGGGTGCCTTGAAGGTTGACTCGAGGGCTGACTTGAAGGTTGGCTCGAAGGTTGGCTCGAAGGCTGGCTCGAAGGTCGCCTTGTGGGCTGGCTCGAAGGTTGGCTAGATGGTTGCACGGTTGGTTGATTGCTG
Source organism: Ochromonas danica (assembly GCA_015146655.1). NCBI lineage: Eukaryota > Chrysophyceae > Chromulinales > Chromulinaceae > Ochromonas > Ochromonas danica. The sequence continues at coordinate 2,551 of VKHL01000265.1, forward strand.
GGTTGGCTCGAAGGTTGGCTCGAGGGTTGACTTGATGGCCGACTTGTGGGCTGGCTCGAAGGTTGGCTGGATGGTTGCACGGTTGGCTGACTGCTGGGTTGGCTTGAAGGTTGGCTCGATGGTTGACCCGATGGTCGACTCGAGGGTTGGCTGGATGGGTGCCTTGAAGGTTGACTCGAGGGCTGACTTGAAGGTTGGCTCGAAGGTTGGCTCGAAGGCTGGCTCGAAGGTCGCCTTGTGGGCTGGCTCGAAGGTTGGCTGGATGGTTGCACGGTTGGTTGACCACTGGGTTGGCTCGAAGGTTGGCTCGAGGGTTGAACCGATGGCTGACTTGTGGGCTGGCTCGAAGGTTGGCTGGATGGTTGATTCGAGGGTTGACCCGATGGCCGACTTGTGGGCTGGCTCGAAGGTTGGCTGGATGGTTGCACGGTTGGTTGACTGCTGGGTTGAATCGATGGCCTACTTGAAGGTTGACCAGTAGGACAAACCGTGGGTTCCGCGGTAGGGTGGCTCGAGGGTCGTCGTGTTGGCTGCGACGCCGGCTCACTCGAGGGATTTGTCCCAGAAGAAATGAACATATTGGAATTTAGCTGAACAATCTTGTTCGTAACTTGTCGAAGGCCAAAATTCTCAGTTAAGCCTATTCATTGCATCATTGGATGAGTAATTTAGATATATGTATTACATGCATTGAATACATTTCACGCATGTCAGATGTGCGGGAAAATATAGGAACCTACCTATGATAAAAAATGTCCAGAAGAACAAAAAATGGTAGAACGCTCTCATTTTTGGTACAACAGTACAAGCTGTAGACTTGAAAGACGAATACGGTCAATTATTCCAAAGCTATCCAAAGGTTTTGTCGATGTAGAGTTCGTTCTCTCTGCTGCTTTGTTGTTTTGTTTTGAAAAGTGGAAGCTGAAGGCCGAAGGCGAAACGCCAACAAACCAACGCCACAAAGAGAAGAATTTCACCGCGCAATCTGTCGTCGACCCGGATCCGGGATAGACTCAAAAACGTTTTTTCGCTCAAAACAACAGCATTTTTGGATTCCCACGCACTGATGCAACAATTTAAATTGTGTTTTTCCAGGATTTCGTGTCGCATGCAACAAACCATAATAGAGCTCCCAATACTTATCCTTTTCTGTTGTGTGGTGATCTCTGTTAGTATATCAACTCCTCCGTAATTTTACAATGAAATTCTTACAAGTATTCCCGGTATTTGTCTTGTAGCATCTTTCGCTTTGCTCTCACAAGTCAATCAGATTGATTGTCACATTAACTCGCAATCGACAGACTTGCACTTCCCATCGATTCCGAAATTCTGGAGTTTAACAAATGTCGATAAAACTCCTCCTTCGGTAAACCAGAGATCAGGGACTAGAACCAGAAGGCAATGGACCAGCAATTCAAGATTGGTAAATATTAAAAATCCAGTATTGTCACAAGTCATGCTAACCATGCATTTCCCAATAAACGAAAACTATGTATGTACTATTACAAGTCTATTTTTCTTCTCCCTTTGATAGGGCTAACTATCGATGTCTGTCCAAGCAGTAGGAAATTCACGCATATAGAAGGGGAACTTTGGGTCCTCCCAGCGTTGAAAGCGATCCCTATAACAGAAGACGATTAATAAATAGGAATCAAAACCTAACTGCAAGCATTTACCTGTGTGCTTTATCGCCGTAAAACGTGGTAGCATCGGCGTAACCCAAATAACCACGTACGCGGGTGATATAGCCAGAAAAGGTCGAAAACCATGTGCCCACAAAGTACTCTCCTTTCGTACAGATAATTTGGTCTATCATTCCAAGATAATTCGGATTGACTTCATGCAAATCCGCATAGTTGGTGAAGTCGTCCAAAAAGCGGACAGTTTTGAAATGCTTGCGAAATGGGTCGAAGAAAGACTTATTCCGCTCGTCTGTAGCAACAAAAACCAGTCTGTCTTTGGGTATGGAGGAGCGCAGATTGTTTATCATCCTTTCTGCAGATATTTTGACCACCTTGTACTGAAATTCTCCTCTGAGTCAAAAAGACAGAGAAAGCAAAATTCGTTAAAATAGGCAATCATAGACGACAAGAGCCATGTGCTCACCTTCGGATATGAAAGGCGATGAAAGATCCGTTTCCCTCTACCATAAGTTGGTGGATAATCAAGGCAGCTTTGCACATCATGTCTCGTTGGTAGTGAACATAATCCCTAACGAAGCGTTTGAAAAAGTGATCTATGGCTAAATCCTCAAAATAAAGGAAAGTATAGAAGTGTTCCAAGAGTCGATATCCCAACTCAGGCTTGGAAATAAAGTGGATGACCTTTTGATTCTGCCAAAACGAATCGTAAAATTGAGCAGTTCGATTGGCAGCGAAGGTCGTCAACCGAGTCAGATTCAGAGTCTTTTCTGAACGAGAAGAACCAGGAGAGGCGGGGATCACCAAAAACTCCTCCATGCTCTTCCAAGCAGGGCACGCTGCCGTCTGTCGAAGATAGGCCCACATAGCCAGTCGATCATCCCGCTCAGTTCCAATGAAGACTGTCTTGTTTCCAGGTGGATAGAGAGGGGTAGAATTGTTTACTTTCAGATGACCAGTGATCGCCTCTCGCTCCATAAACTCTTCCATGGAGATTACATTCATCCGTTCGCGAATTTTCTCGAAAGGAAAGAAATCGGTAAAACTGTGAGCTTTCTGGTGTCCTTTGCCGGCATTCAACAGGTACATCGGTTGATCGGGAGGTAAGACAAGGGTGCGTCCAGTAGCATAAGCGAAGACTAACACTAATTCCATTTGCATGCGAATGTTGTTCCATCCCCCCACATCTGGTCACCATACAATCCACAATGATTATAGCGGTTAGACAATGATGATCATCGACCAGGCTACTGTAGCTGCAGTAAAGAAGCTGCGATTGACTAACCTGGTTCAAAGGTCACATACTTGGGTTGCGGGCCATGGCTCACAAAGGGGTTCTGATGAGTCAGATCACTCTCTTTGGCAGGTCGCCAGTAGGACAGCAAGTGGCCGTGAGGACAAAGAAGGCGATAGTAAGAGTCCGACGAAACACTCCTGGGATCAAAGGCATCCGCTCGCGACGGAGCAGAGCTCGTGAGGGGTGGGGGATGCTCTCTCACAGGGGAGGAAGTTGGCGACGGCGTGCGCGCAGGCGGGACCACAGCAGGCGGTGCCTCAGTCTGCGCTGACAAGACCTTCGCACGGAACTACAGGTGAGAAAATGGTCCAGTGCAGCTCTTCAGTACTATACATACCTCAAGTTCAGTCTTCAAGGTGGAGAAAGGCCGCAGTCTGGAGTCCACGAAGAAGCGGCTGGGCAGGTCTGTGCGGAAGAGCTGGTAATGGGACCGCACGATGACGAAGATGAAGATGATCAAGACGAGGACGGACAAAGAAACGACACTCAGGCAGGAAGAAGAAGAAGAAGAACTCCCTGTCTTCTTCCTTTTTGATGTCGACCCAACTATCATAGCTCACTATGTCCCAAAATCATTCCAAAACGACTCGCAATCATTGAAGTGTCTGGCTTTCTGGAAATTTGGATATCCCCGCGCAACATAAGAATAACTAACACACTAGACTGGAGTGGTAATCTGCTGTACACTGTGTCACTAGCTCTAACTCTACAGCGCAGTAGCTCTAGCTCTACCTCTCAACTAATCCCTCAAGAAACTGAGTCTGCGACAGCAACAATAACAATTAGAAGAAGCAACCACGAGAGCTCCCTATCATAGAGTTATTAGCCTATTTCTATTTACATTATCCCGCACTGAGCCGTGTTCTAAATCTGCCACTACTGAGTCTACAAATGGTCGGAATGAGGGCTAATTATTACCGAAAATCGTGATTGGAAGACAAGGCACCATAGCTACCCATATTGTTCTAAACACACCAAACCAATATTAAGAAATGGGAGAGAAGAGACAGCGAGGAGAGGAAGAGGCAGGAGGAGGAGGAGACTTACTTCATACCCAGAGAGCATTTGAAGATACCTCAGCATCTTCTCGTCTTTGATCTTCTCCAAACAAAACAATCCCTGCCAACCCCACCAATCAGTACAATCAGTCAGACATCGCAGTAGTGACCTAATGTTGGTGTTGTGTGTGTCTTACCATTAAGCTGTAGAACACTCCCGCGGTTGCTAAGGCACTCCCTAGTAACAAAATGATGAAATTGACATCGATCCACTTGAAGGAGAGAGTGATCTCCGCATACTCGCGCATAGTGAAGAGCGCCACGAAGATGTAGAAGGCGCCGCGGGTGGTCCAGGACTGCAGCAGAGAAGTGTTGCGCACGGTCTCGGTCCACTCCATCTCGCAGAAGAGGCCGATCAGCGCAAAGCCAATGCCATACATGCGATAGACCAGCTCGCAGATGCTGAGCAGGTCGGTGAGGTGAGTGATGGCGAGGATGCAGACCACGTGGATGAAGATGACGAAGGAGAGGGACAGCGCGGCCAAGCCGGACACCATGGAGCAAAACCAGAGGAAGTAGCCTTTGCTGTCCATCCCACTCACTCGCAGCATATTCGGATCAGGTGTACTGTGCAGCACTTCGGGGGCGGTGTAGGTGTAGGCTGGATTGTTGGCAGCATTGGGATGAGAGGAAAGCTGATAAGACATTTTTATGGTATTGGCACAGGTATCGCGTGTGTCTTGTTCTCTCACAGCGGAGTGAACCCTGCGCCTCCAGGAAGGGGTTCGACGGGAAGGTTGGCGAGGTCTGGAGGAGAGACTTCTGACTTGATTGTTGCCTGTTGGCTTGGCTTTGGGGTCAACTTGTCAACTTCTCTCACTTTGCGCGGGACAGCACCTCTTAAGTTAATGCTATGGTCAAGTTGTTAAGTTAACAGGAACAAGGTGGCAGCCGAGAGAGTTAGCACAGAGTGTGTAGGCTACTGCTGTACATGATAGGGTTGAGATTAGAGATGGATACCCTACCACTCGATTAACAGTGTTTGACATCCTAATGAGGTTGAGTGGAAGTTATTCTGGTCAATCTCTTTGCTAAACTTTAACAGAAATCCTGTAACACTATTTTGATAATTACAGTACCATTTGTTCATAACATGAAGCACACTGTTGGGTGTTCTGCTCTCCACGAAACGGATTTATCCATGCCTACGGAAGCCAATAAAACATGGGAGGGGGGTCCTAACGCAGGATCACTTCAATTACCTGTACGGCAGTCTATTATCTTGAATTATCTGTCCGAAGAGCATCTTGAAGGATTGTGACATACAGAACAGCAACCTAATAGAAGCAGCGCCATCTCATTCTGGGAGCAGTGACAAACCATTGGAGGGTTGGGCAGAAGCAGAACGGCTTGACTGCAGTCAGAGAGGCACAGCGATTGAGAGATATTGGTCTCTTCCCACTGCTATTGTTGTTACTGTTGCTATGTAACCTGTGTGATCAGTGTGGTCAGTGTGATCTAATCTATCTAGGCATCCACTCCTTCTCTCATCTCAAACAATCCCTCCTTCACCCATTGGTCATGCTAAGCGAAGGCAGACAAACAATCAACACCCTCACAGATAGCAGAGAGACGGAGAGAGAGAGAGGCTCACCGTTCTGAAAACAGACTCCTGTAGTCTCTCGACAGGGAGGAGAAGAAGTTTCTGCAGCTGAGATCGCAGATCAGAGACGGAAGACAAGAGAGACGAGGAAGAAACTTCTGCGGACAGCGCTGATAGACTCTCCAGCCACGCCTCGCAGTCGCCATCGCCATCGCCATCGCCATCGCCATAACCGTAGGTATCGCTATCACTATAGCCAGTGGTCCCTCCACTACTGCCTGGAAGAGCAGCTGTCTGGGGACTGACTGAGGGATAGAAGCGAGGAGGAAGAGAAGAGCTGTGAGGGAAAGAGCGTCTCTCGCTGCCAGTCTCAGTGGTGGCAGAGGAGCGGAAGGTAGTGGCAGAGGAGCGGAAGGTAGTGGCAGAGGAGCGGAGGGTAGTGGCGAGGGGCAGCGGGGGACTGGAGGAGGGGGGCACATCTTCTTCCTGGCCGAAGCTCACCATCTCCTCCTCCTCCTGCTCCTCCACGCCTTCTGTCCGCGTCCGTTCAGGGCTCTTGAATCCCTCAAAGGAGTCCTCATCGGACAGCTCGAAGACGACTGCTTGGCTGTTCTTCTTGTTATCGAGGAGTGGCGAGATCTCTGCCGCGGGGTGGTCGGCGTCGTCATCGAAGAGACTCTCCATCGCCAGCGCCAGCTGTGCTATCTCAGAGCCATCTCGGTGGAAGCCTTGCAAGGAACTGAACGGGGTGGGCGACTTGGTCGAGGGCTGGGACGAGGCCAGCGACCCGCGGCGCAGGTCTGGAGTGATGGCCTGGATGGGACTCGCCTTCTCAGCGATGGACAGAGGGCGCTGCCTCCTCACGCTACTGCTAGCGCTGGAATGAGAAGGAGTCGAATATGCAGCAGGTGAAGGGTCAGACTCTGGAGAGATAAACAAATTCATCGTACATAACGTTGCTTTAATTCGAACTGATGGAATTGGATGGAATTGGATGATGGATTCCATGGTATAGAAACGCGTTTCTTGGTCTCAGTGGTGACTGGCTGAGGAAGTCAGTTGGAATTGGTCAATTCGACAGTCTCGGGTCTGTCCGCAGCTGTCCCCATAACTTCCCCGTCATGCCAAAGAATCGTTTGCAAGAGCTGGATGAAATTTTAGCGAAGAGTCAGCGGCTCAGCAGTCATGTGAGCGATGGCGGATCAGCGGCAAGACAATTGAACTATCGGGTGAGTATCAGTGAGCAGTCAGCAGTCAGACATGCGGTGGACTTCCTTTAACCCGTTTGCTCTCTGTGGTGCAGGTGTCGGAGCTGAGCGAGTTAACGCGGCAGCTTGCCGAGAGTTCTCGTATGAATGCCTCGCTGGCGGGCCAGACGACCTCGACAACGACCACGACGACGGGCTCTCTCCGTCTCGCCACTGAAGCGAAGCGCGTCTTGGACGAAGTGAGCCACGTGGTCCTCCGCGGTGGTGGAGAGGCCTCTCTGGTGAGGGAGAGCGTCAACATGGAGCACCTGCTGGCTGGACAGCAAGACTCGCTCTGTCTCGCCTCTTTGCACGCCGCGCAGACTGTGGCCGCGCACCAGAGACACGATGCTCTCTCCCGCTGGCTGGAAACAGACTTCGCGGAGGGACAAGGCGACATTCATCACTCTCTGGCTCCTTCTCTGCCTCCTCCTCCGCCCGCGCTGCTCCTCTCCAGTCGATCTCACCCTCCCACAGCCTCAGCCTCGGCGATTCTCTGGCCCACTGCCCAGACTCCTCTCAGCAGCCCTCTGCTACAACGTCATGCCGAGGTGGTGAGGTCTCTCATAGAAGCCTCACACAGTGGTGTCTCAGCGGGCACTCCGTGTCGCGATCTGGTCGACTTCCTGCGCTCCTCGGAAGACGAGGTCTTTGCTCGTGAGCTCTCTGTTGTTGATCGTGCTGGCTACAGCGCTTTGCTTGACCTCCTCTCTCATATGGTCAGCGAGGGAGAAATGGATGGGAGCTTGCCCGGCTCCTTCGCGTTGGTCTGCTTCGCGCAATCGTCCCGAAGCCTCTTGTCTCTTCAGTCGCGGCTCACGTTGGGCAGTCTTCAATACCTGCAGTCACTCTCATCCTCCTTGGTTACTGCACGCGGCGATGGCGAGGCGGTTGGCCCCCGCAGAGCTGGGGAGACCTTCCGCCAGTGCCTGCAGTCGCATCTCACTGGTCTGGTGCGGCAGGGAAGGCTTTCCGGCGACCAACTCACCTTCTACACCTACAGTTATTACTACATTCGCTGCGGCCAACTCACTGCCTGTCTCGAAGAACTCGAAAGCGGGTCTCCTACAGTGAGTCGGACTGTGGACAGAGACGTCCGCGAGGCGCTGATTGTCGTCTTGCGGGTGTTGAATGCCAGCCACAGCTTCTCACGCCAGTCTTACTCATCTCCAGCGTCTCTGGGAGGCGGGGGTAGTGGTAGTGTAGATACGTCTCTTGGCCCTTCCCTCGCTTTGCTGCGCAGGGTTCATGACGTGGAGACTCAACGCTATCTGGCAGGTGCGCCGGTCGATCGCTTTCTCCTGCTGTTCCTGGGTCTCCTCACAGGAAAGGCTACGAAAGATCAATTGAGCGGTTGCGGCCTTTCAGTCTTCACCTTGGAAGACTTTGCCTGGGGCTATTTGTTCAGCGGCTTGGCTTCATATCTGCTTGGCAGCGCAAGCTCTTCTTCAGATCTGCAGGCCAGCAGTGGTCCAAGTGGTCACCTCGCTCTCTATGATGCCATCTCCTCGTATGGAGGTGCGAGTTATTTTGCAAATCCTGCTGCGGGTCCTACTGCAGTGTATAAGTATGCGCTCTTGTTGCTGTTGAGTCAGCGCTTCGAAGACGTGGTCGTCTACCTCCATGGCCAAGAGAGAGTATTCGTGGCTGCTCATCTCAGCGCACTGGCACTGTATAACGGGTTATTATTGCCTTTACGAGCTTCAGCTGGTGTGAGCAAGGAAGTAGCGGGAACAGTTCCGTTGGATGCTATCCTGGCGAGTTACACTGCGAATTACATTCAACCAGTGCTGTTGAATGCTTCAGATCGTGTTCAGCGGAGTAAGATTGTTACGATCGTGGCAGATTACCATCTCATCCTGGAAACTCGTTGGGGATCTCAAACTGGCGCACTTGATGGCGTTGTGCGAGAGCGCTACAAGGCACAAGTTGATTACTTCATGAGAGAACTCATCCTCCGCCTCCTTCTGTCATTGTCTCCCGGGGATAGAGATGTGCTTCTTGGTACTCTTGCCCCTTCTTCTACCTCAGGAGTGCTCCTGCGAGAACATGGATATCTCGACCGCTTTTGGTCTCCGGAGGAAATGAACACCTTTCTTAATAGATTTGCTGTGGTGCTTCAAAGTGATTATGAAGCTTATGAATCGAGCTGTCACTATCTTCTCTTGGCGGGTAACTACCGTGGTTCTCTCGAAGTTATCACAAGACAGACCATCCGCCACGCGCAGTTGCTGTTCCAGAGTCTGCGCAGGTCGTCTTCCAGCAGCAAAGCCATCCTGTCTACCCCAGCTATGCAAATGAGCAATGCAGCGCAAGTCTGTCGATGTGTGTTGGAATGGATGAGCTTTGTCATGCACTTCGTCGAGACTTACCTCAAGAGCTCCTCTCCCTCCAACATTCTTTCTTCCTTTAGAGCCGCTACAGCAGCAGCTAATTCTTCGTCTTCTTCGTCGTCGACTCTTGATGGCCAGCAACTTGTCGAGACGGTGTTTCTAACGGCTAACTTGGGTACTATTTTCACGCTCGTTCTAATGGACAAGGATTATGTGGCAGCGTATGACTTGCTTCGATCGCTTCATCTCCTTGGTGCCGACGGAGCATCATCATCATCATCATCATCATCATCATCATCATCCAGCGGCAATGACGGCAATGACGGCATCTTGTCTGTCACAGGTTTGACGGAAATGGCGGACGAGGTTCTCCTCGTTTATGCTGATTGTCTCCAGGCTCTGTATTCGGTGGCGGCGGTGAGTCGAGTAGATCTGCGACTGCAGGAAGTGCGAGAAGAAGGACGTCGTCTCTTCCACTACGCGCAGCGAAGTAGACACAGTTTGAGACGGTCGGAAGCCACTTTACAAGATCTTCACCACACGTTGAAAGCGCTGCTCTAGCTCGGAGCTCATAGCTCAACATTAACTCTACCTCATAGAGATCGATTAACATTAAGAGAGAATTGCTTCCGTTTGACTTTGTTTGAGCTTTACATCACAAAGTATACTATACTAGCCTAGTACAAGTATAATAATACTGATAGTAGGTGGAATCCAATGATCTAATTGACAAAGCTAAGCTACGCTACAGTAAATGGGGTCTGAGTCCATTTCGCTTGCTATACTGATACTGTACATCCCATTCGTCAAAATGGGCGGCGCGCTCAACTTTCCACGTCCAAGCATACCATCCCAAGCTCTGCTGGAAGGAGGTCGTGCATGCATCCACGAATGCCTGCCCAGCGCGCACCATGGTGCCAGTCGACATGGACCACTCCCCCACCACGATGGGGTGCTGCACAGAGAAGGTCTCGATCAATCCACTCCAGCTCCGAGCATCGCGAATGTGTAGATCGACACTCTCTGAGGTATGTGGCTCCTGCCAATTGTACAGATGAAGATCCATGACGACGTTGTAGAACTGCGGCTCTTGCAGGTCCTCAGCATACTTCTTGTAGTTCGCTTCGTACATCTCGTTGAACACCACCAGGCCATGGCGACTGTGCTTTCTCACAACCTCATAAGCGTTCTGGTAGAAGGCTACAAGGTCTTCATGCTTATTGTCGCTGTATAACTGGCTGGGCTCGTTGAGCAACTCGATGCCCAGGAAGGCCTTCCGCTGTCCGAACCGCTTGGCCATGATCTCAATCGCTCGCAGAGAGAGTTCCTGGTTTGCCTTCTTGGACCAGTGAGGAGGACGATTGCAGCCGCTATGATCTTGTCCATTCTGCGAGCCAGGCGCTCCGTGCAGATCGAGCAGGATGGAGAGGTTGTGTCTCTCGGCCATGGCGAAGGCCCAGTCGAGCAGTCGAAGGCTCTGCGAGGAGTCCGCGGGCACGAAGAGGTCGTAGGGATCATCCAGCACGTTCCAATAGCCGAGGGGAAGGCGAATGCTATTGTATCCCTGCCGGGCAATCTCGCGGAAATCGTCTGCCGTCACCCAAGCCAGCAGATGCTTTTCCATGCGATGCTCGGCCACTGCTCGACTCGCATTCACCATCGCACAGAGAGACCCGCTCCAGCCCAATCCAGACCCTGCAAAGAAGCTGGGATTCATCCAGACCTCCGGGATGAACCATCCCCCCAGATTGACGCCTTGGATACGAGGCGCGGGCTGGATGGAGAACAGGAAAGGTTGATAGGCATTGTCCACCATTTCCTCCTCCTTGTCTCCTCCGTCTACCTTGGCTTCATCTCCTCTTTTCCTGCGCTTCTCTTCCTTCTCCTTCTCCTTGTCGACTTCTTTGTCATGACGGTGGTGTGCTTCTTCACGGTTGTCTTTGTCATGGTGTTGGCGGTGTGAGTGGCTGGTGGCAGGAGGGGAGCGGGCAGAGCGCAGTTGAGAGCCTGAGAGAGATCTGGAGAGCTTAACAGTGAGCTGAGAAGACACGGGGGGAGGAGGAGGAGGCCCAGGCGAGGCGGAGCTGTTGCTGTCTTTGAAGGAGACGATGGCGAGGTCCTGCCCGCCCGCCTCGAGCCACAAAGGCTGGCGGCAGATCTTGAGCGCCACGGCCTGCCCGCCGCCCTCTGGCCCCGCCCCTCGGCCCATGCCAATCGCTGCAAAGTAGCTGCCGTCCATTCTGGAGAAGCCGTCGGCTCTGACCTCCGAGGAGGCGCTGTCCAGTCTCAGCCAGAGGTTGGCCATGGTCTTCAGCTGGAAGCACGACTGCAGGCTGGAGCGGTGCACTTCCAAGGTGGACCCATGCTGCCAGGGCAGCGTCTCTGTCAGAAGGAGAGAGCTCTTTTCGAAGCGCACGTAGCGCATGAAGCGCGGCGAGAAGAGGAAGATGCGGCTCTTGTGCGGCAGCGCCGAGGCGGGCAGAGCGCCGGGCTCGTCTCCTCCCGCGCCGCCCACCACTCGCCAATAAGCCAGCCCTGCCAAACCGAGCAACAAGGTCGCCCAGGCGTACACCCTCCAAGACAGAGAGCCAGCCTCTGACTTGAAGGGATGGCCTTCTTCATCATCCTCATCCTCCCAGCCGTGATCCTCTTCTGACCCGTCGTCTCGCAGAGAAGACTGGCCACGTTGGCCGTGATATCCTTTCAATGCTTCCTCGTCCTTGACAAGAAGCAAGGGAGATTCTTCGTTTGGCTCCATGGACCTCAACCACTGACTCCGTTGTTTGTTCACTCTTCAACACAGGAATAACACAAACTCTATCTTTTATTCCAAACCATTACCTTTGCAGACATGATCGTTCATACTAGCACTACTGCACCCTAACCCGTCAGATCTAGGAAGTTAAGCGTGCTCAGGCGAGGCCAGTAGTACGGTGGGTGACCACGTGCGAAGCCCTCGTGACGATCGTTTTTGTTGTTTTGTTTCTCTCAGTGTCACGTGTTCCTTTTGCTGTCCGCATTAGATGATGAGAGTTTTCGCGATTCTCCCTGTCCTGTAAGCTGTTAGCATGTGTGGCAGATGTTTGAGAGAAGCTGCTGATATCGAGTTTTGTGCTCCCATTGTGAAGAAGGAGAAGAAGCGTGTGAGGAGGAAGCAAGCCTCCGCTAACATTAGCACCACCAGCACAGCCATCACTCCCTCTCCTCTTCTGCCTTTATCGAGCAGCTCGGTGAGTGACCACACCTATTCTCTTCTGTTCTGCCTGGCAATAATCGTCTTCCTTCCTTCTCTTAGACGCCTCGCTTCATTTCTTCTTCTTCTTCGCTGAGAGACTGGCACTGCATTTACTTCACAGATGACCTCTCTGCTGCTGTGTCCATCACTCGAAAAGTACTCCTCCCTCTCAATCAAAGTCGCCACAGCCTGTTTCGAGATTTCAGTAAGCCTCTTCCTGCTGCCTGCTGGCCTCTGTCTGTCCCTCAATGACGAGACTGCCCGTGCCACAGCAGCAGCTGCAGCAGCTGCAGCAGTCACAGTGCCCGCGCCTCTTTCTTCTGTCAATAATAATGGCCTAGGGAATCGTAAGTGGGAGCCCAGTTCGTCTCTGCTGGATGGCTCCTCTGATGACGTCAGCCTGGTGGTCTTCTTCGACGGCCAGCACGCCTCGCACCTCCTCGAGGCAATCGCTCGCATTCAGACCGTTCGCCCGCGAATTAGAAGAGTCGCAGTGGCTTTCTTCTCGCCATCTTCTGAGAGAACACAGCCACTACCACCACCTCCTCCTCCGCTAGATTCCTCCTCTTTGTCTTTGCCCTGGGCCAGTGATAGGTGCAGCTTTCTTTACGTTCATTTGATGGGATATGAAGGGAAGGGCATGTTGAGGAAGACGAAGGACTTCGCGTCTCTCTGGGCTTGTCATGTGGAATGGTGGACGACCTCCTCGCCTCCTGCGGCCGATCCTCTCCTCTTCTCGCGATATCAACTCTTCATTTCCCAATGATAGCAATGATAACCTGACAGTGACAATGATAATGATGATCATCATCAATGGTGTGGATGTTGTCTATTGTTACAGTTAGACTAGTTAGGGTTAGTCATTGATATCATTCATATACATGTTACACTAAAACTGACTTCAAGGAGTTTACACAATTGTCATGGTTGTTGTTGGACTAAATAATGTTATTTGAGCAGAAGGCCTGCGCTGATCGCCGCGCTGATTGGCACGCTAATGTTGTCGTCCACTGAACAGGTAAAGTGCAGAGATTGGTCAAACAGTGACAACAACAGTGATGAGTCAAATGCAAGCCTGTTATTTGACATGGTCATGCGCTCACCTCCAGGCACCAACTCCACCGCAGCGCATAGAACAGAAATGAAGGCAATCTGCCAGACGAACTGGCTGACGTCCAGAGCCAGGTACCCTGCACAGCAAACAAGCACTAAGTCAGTGACGAACAGCCAAGACATGCTCCAGAGAAGCCAACCAGACCTGTCTGCTGCATCCAGTAGAGAGTGACCAGCGTGGCCACAAATCCTCCCAGCACGAAGGCCGCGCTGCCAATCACGCTCTTTTGACTCGCGAAAGGCCATTTCGTTCTGCCAAATCGTCTGGAAATCATCGAAGAGACTTCAGCAAATGAAAGCTGCAACGCGAAGAGCGACTGGCCTACCTGCCCACAATGTCTGCCAGACCATCTCCAGCAGCCATCTGCGAGATGGCGACAATGCCCACGGGGGTGGAGCGAAAGCAGAGGAGAGTGCCCAGAAACAGAATGGCCGAGTAAAGGAAAGGTCCTCCTAGAGCCTCCTCTTTCTTCCCAGATCTAGAAACAACACCAAAGAGTCAGTCAGAAGGTCTGCCTTGTCTTCCACACAACGTGTTGAGAGAGAGAGACAGAGAGGGATAGTGAGGGCAGCGCACCTGGACACCGCCGCGACCAAATCTCTTTCCTCCTGGCTGCCTTCACCGCCCTTCCTCGACCCCGCCCAGTATAGTCGAAGCAACTGGAGCAAAGGAATGGCCGCAGCGAAGAGAGACGCTGTGGGCAGGTCCGAGTACAGCGGCCAGTGCAGAATGAACAGCGGCGCGCAGGTGGCGTGAATGATCTTGCGAGTCACTGTCGAGGCAATGGCTCCTCTCGCTGCCAAACTCGTCCACAACTTGAGCCATAGCAAAGACTCGCCTGTAATCAAGGTGGAGACCGCGGCATCGTGCAGATAGGGGCTCAGCCCTCCGCGCAGCTGGAGGATCGCACGGTCTGTCCGTCGCGAGGGAGAGGGGGTTGAGCTGAGAGGAGAGTCATGGAGGAAGTAGGACAGGAGATGAATTCTGAAGGCCGAAGCACTGCGCTGTGGCCGCCATGGCGCCAGAGCGTCGCTTGGTTGCAAATGCCTTTGCAGTCTCTTTTGGTCGGCCCTCCTGACGATCTCTGGGCCCTGGGATAAGAGACAGCTAGTCCTTCCCAAGCACAATAAGCAAACAAAACTGAAAACAAGCAGAAAGAATTGCATGAAAGATGGATCGTATCCTGTCTTCTGTTTGGACGAGGTTGTCAGCCATCTTCAAACAACTCGTTTTTATCACTTCCAGTTGAAGAAGCGCGTTGCCCCGACACAGCAAGCAAAGCTGTGATATTATTGTGATGCGTGTGAAGTAGTACAGTGGAGTGGAAATTGAATGAAACAGGAAAGATTCGGAATTGATGTGGGACAATCGAATAATCCTTGCCAAAATTCTGGCGAAGAAAGGGAAGTGGTCTTTAGCAATCAAAATATTTGAGCATGCTCTGCAGTCTGCTGCTGCTAATGCTGCCCTCTCATTAGAGGACGAGATCTCCATCGCTCATTGCTATTTCAACCTGGCTCAGTGCTTGGTGGGCCAGGGAGAAGATGAAAGAGAGACGATCAGCGGTTGGATGGAGCGGGCCATCGAGGCTTTACAAAAGGCACTGCAGCACTTGGCTGACTTCCCCGAGGCGCATCTCAACCTCAGCGCGCTGTTCATCAAGACAGGCTTAGCGGCCCAGGCCTACGAGCACGCTTGTGAAGGCCTGGATAGAGCGAGAGATAAGGGAGACAGCTTGATCATCCGCCAACTGTCCAACAATGTGGACGTGAGTCTGCGTCTGCTTGGCCGCCCTCAGGAGGCGATCGAGACTGCCTGGCGCCGCATGCAGCTGCCCGCCGGAATCTCCTCCTCCTCCCTCCTCTCCATGATCCGTGATAGGCAAAGCGCTGTCACTGAGGACTCACTTGCACCCGACAATGCCGTGTTGACGATCGTCTGCGTGAAGGTGGGCAAGAAGTATTCCTCCGCCTATGTGAACAACCTCTACCACATGGTGCAGCGCCACTGGCACCCTTCTCCCTCCAACTTCATACAAAGATTTCGCATGGTTTGCATCACCGAGGACAGTGAGGGGTTAGAGAAGGAGATTATTGTCGCAGGTGACCCCCCACAGTGTGCAGGGGCGATGGGTTGGTGGGCCAAAGTGGAAGTGTTCAACACCGCAGTCTACTCCCAACCTAACAGCCACATCCTCTATTTGGATCTTGACACCATCATATGCAGATACTCTGTTAGTGAACTAGTCTTTGAAATCCATCGACAAACCACTCTGAGCCACTCCCGCACTGTCGTCACTCTCCCTTCGATCTTCTTCTTGGATGCTGCTGGCTTCCGAAATGAAGGCCGAGGACGGGGAATCAACTCTTCTCTAATGCTTTTCCCTGCTCGCCTCTTCGACTTCCTCTACGACATCTTTCTTCAACACGCATCTTCATGGCGGCAATATTGCTTTAAATTTGACTATTTCCTGGAGATGGTGTTTGCGGAGACTTTTTACGATTCCATTGCTTCCGATGACATTGACAATAATGGTGATGCTAATGATGGTGACCATCCTAAACTAGCATACTGTGTACAGGACTGCCATGCTCTGGAAAGTGTTATATTGGACGCTTCCTCTCTTGTGGATAAACCTTCGCTTTGTCACTTGGATTCTGACTCAAGGGGAAACATACAGGAGGAGGAGGAGGGGGTGGTCAATGACTTGGCGGGGATTCTCTGCTTCCCGTTGAGGCCCAAGCCTCACGAACTCCCGCCAGAACATGTTCTTTATCGGCTGTGGGAGGGTAGTATATGGTAGGCAGTCTTATATCTAAATAGTTAGCGACAAGGAGTATGAACAGTGAACGATATCAGCAGTACAGTACAGTAGTTTCTAATTTATTACAAAGCCACACGAGAAATAGACTGCCAACAGCAGATTGTTGTTATCGTTATTATCCACTGGCACGCTTGCGCTTGTTTTTAATCTTCTTTCCAGCGTCCTGTTGTTGCCCATTGAAAACAACGTCAGGAGCATCTCCCACATCTTCCTGAGAATGATGTGCGGCGTGCTTTGATTCGTATTCGCCAGATTGAGCAACAACATTGTTCTTGGAGACCATCTGGGTTTCAATCTGTTGTTGCATCTTGAAGCACAGCTCTTTCCATCGCGCGTTGTCTTTCTCCAACTCCGCCACCCGCTTTTGAGCATCTTCGAGGGCGTTAGACTCATCCTGAGTAGTAGTTCTTTCTTGCAGCATGGGAGGGAAAAACATCATGTCTGATATTTCCTCTGAGCTGCCAACTTCTGCTTCTGCCCCATCCAGCACCTCCTTGGAGTCCATTGCCAAGAAGGACAATTGCTGCTCCCACGTCCTACAGGAAGCCATTACATCACTGCTTAGCACTTTCAATCAAACAACAAAGTAAAGGAACTAACCTTATTCGCTCAGCAATCTTCTTTGCTTGCCTCGCTGTAGCTGCATTGTTCAACTTGGTGAGAGTGATCTGAGGGTCAGGTTGGGTAGTGCTGATGTACTTCTTCAGTGGGCACTGGGTGGAAGAAGCTCCTTTTCCACTTGTCAACACCATTCCTTCATCTGGCTTTCTCATCAACACCATGTTGGTGATCGCCGAGGTTGAGACTTGGCTGACCTGCAGACATTGCTGAGTCAACAGGTCCCACCAACACAATTTACCAGAAGCATCAGCCGAAATGAATCTGATTTGATCCGGTAAGCACATTAGTTGAACGATGGCATGATCTCCATGCATGCTAGGGAAGGCAAGCACTCCTCGAGGGAGACATTCCTCAGTCTGGCTGGCTCTGGATGAGAGCGGTTGAGAGGATAGAAAGTTCTTCGAAGACACAACTTTCAACGAGTTAGAGTTCGAAGACAATACCAAACTATTGTCTATGACGTAGAGTCCTCCACGATGTCCGCCTACAAGAATTGCACTTCCCTCTCCAATGGAAGCCATGCACTCCAAGCCTTCTGGCAAAGTCAGACGAAGAATCGTCCGATTCTCCAAGACATCATGAAGACAAACATGGCGATCTAGCGAGCAAGTCCATGCTCTGATAGTCGACGAGCTGTTCAATAACACCAACCCAGATATCCCCAAGGTGTGCTCACTCCACGCCCTGACGATGAAGCACGAACACATCCGATCAACAACAATAAGAAGATACGAAGACAGTCACTAAGACCTTACCTAAACGGTTGCATAACTTCAGAAGAGGAGGAGTTGTGGCGATCTAATGCATGCGCCAGTTTCCACGCTCTGGCCAGGCCGTCATCGCCCACTGTGACCAGCACCTCATTGTCCAGAGACACTGCGATCTGAGAGACAGCCTTAAAGTGCGCTAACCAGGTAGCGACTAGTTCGCCATTGGAGAGGTCCCAGACAAAGATGTTTCCCTTGCCTGTACCACAAATCAACAAAGTGCCCAGGCGGTCAGTGGCCACCACAGAGCAGATCTCTTGTGTGGACACGTGCAAGATGGGCTCGGACTTTCCAAAGTGAAAGAACTGAAGGGATGGGCGATCTGCATGAGCGACAACAAAGTAGTCCCCCCCACTCCCTAAGCCTTGCGGACTGGCCTGGCTTTTCGAAACCAAGCAAAGAGAGTTGCGATTGACCCGCGAAGACTTCACGCTCAGATTGCTCACTTGGCCAAATTCTCCTACCACCAATAGTCCATCCTTTTCCTGTGAAGATGAAAGAAGCACGCTGAATTGACTCTCTTTTTCCATTTCCAATCAACACTTTGAAGTCTTGGTGTGAGTCCATTGGCTGGATGGAATCACCTCCCTGATCAGGGACACCCTTTCCATGGAATTTCCACGGAACTCAAATGAGATTATGGCATTTTAATCATAAATATAGTAAGATTTTAATTAATTTTAATTTTAAATACAGCATGTATATACAGTACATAGCTAATAGATTTGCCTCGAACTCACGTTGATAGTGAGATTGACAATCAAAGAGCCATCAGGAAGGACTTTATTAGCTCTCTATTGAGCTTCTCAAAGGGATTTACTGCGTGGTCACAGTAAGAGTCCAGGTTAAAGGGGTGGATCCAACTGTAGAGCGCGGAGAGGAGCTGAGAAAAGACGTTTTGCGGAAGAAGTAATCTATGACAGAGGCTTGACAATGCTCTGTCAGCAAGTTGACGGGACTATGATAAACACGTTCCGCACCTCCAGGCTTTGTAATCCGTGACAACAAGAATATCTCTTTTCTTAAACAGCAATTTGCGTCATTATCTTTCATTAAACAACCTTTCAACATCATTTCCAAGCATTTCATAGCTCACCCTAAGCCAGAGGAACAGACAGTACTGCTTGTAGTAAAATGTCTTTTAGTTCATTGTGGTTACTACCACTAGGAGCTCCTCCAGTCGTCAACTCCAATCGAACTGATAACTTACTAAAGTAGTAGCGCATACTCCCAACCCTTCCCATACACGGTGAGGACCGTACAAGTCAGAATCAGCCAAACACGAATTTGAGAGAACTATGACTTTGCAAAGCCATGACTGGTATTTGGAAGTAGCGTATTGAGATCTTTACAACTAGAAAACCATAACCGAAGAAAGTAAATCTCTTCTGCCAAAATGTCCAACAAAAGCGACTCGGGATCATCAACAGCAGTAGTCTACAATCGTAGTCTATTACATCCCCACTAAAAGCTTAAAAGGGAGTTTTCTATCAACCCTATTCCTCTACTAAATCTAAATGCGAAACTTTCATACTGTAATGAATACGGATTTGTTTTACAAGATCGGTCATGCCTGTGGACAGCCCCATGTAAAGACATGCACAGTACCTGAATTGACATCAGGCATGCAGGAATTTTGCTTATGAAGAAAGGAGTGGATTATAATATTTATGAAGAAAGGAGAAGGTCCTCAATCCTTGTTGATCGACCAGAAGAGAGAAAACAGGGTTTTAAAGTCGTATTTAACCCTCGGAGAAATCTGAGAATCCGAAATCTGGTGCCATTGGTCTCTTTTTACGGTTGCGCGGGGCGATCACCAGCTCAGCTCAGCTCAGCTCAACCCAGCACAGGACAGCTCAGCTCAGCCCAGCCCAGCACAGAGAACAGACATCCAACATCCGGACACCATCCCAATAACAACAACATCCAATTACCAAATAATAATTAATCAGAAAGAAACCAAACAAAGCAAAAGAAACAACTATCTAGACAATTAGATAAAAGACCATTTCTAAAGAACAAGACCAAGATTTTAAAATAGAACTCTCTTCTAGATGATTTCCAGTGTTTTCGGAAGCATCCTCTCGATCTTCCTCCTTTTCTTCGGTCTGGCCCATGGCAGG
>VKHL01000266.1:0-21752 GCA_015146655.1 Ochromonas danica
GGGTTAGGGTTAGGGTTAGGGTTAGGGTTAGGGTTAGGGTTAGGGTTAGGGTTAGGGTTAGGGTTAGGGTTAGGGTTGACCCTAACCCTAACCCTAACCCTACCAGTAGGTAACCTTTGGTTCCATCCTTTCAGCACTGATGCTGTGTCCGACTTCAAACAGTCATCACATGCGACAAGTCATATCAGACCTTTGTTGACCAATGTATGTAATTCAATTCAACTCTCTGCAGCAAAATTGGTTGCATGAATTAACACAATGCTGCAGCGAATAGCTGAAAGGCTAACATTTAATATGCTCTTAATAAGATAGAAGGACTGTGGGAGGACAGCTGGAGGGAGAGCCTTTCCGGGCTATTGACAGATAAGGAGACCGGTAAAGCAATAACAGTAAACACCGGTATTCTTATACGCTCGTTTGAACAGACCAAGTGGTACAGGCCTCTCGAATGCCAGCCAATGTAGTGGCCTTGTAGTCAGCCTTTAGAGAAGCAGCGATCTCTCTCAGATTCACCTTAGCTGCCTCGTTTTCTCCAGCACTCATAGCATCCGCCCACAAGAGCAATATGTGACAAACGCCCCAGATGTCTACCTCCTTGCCATGGGGTAGGGAGATGTTGGGTGCATGGTCATTCACGTTGACTTTCAGGCCAGGCGCCTTCTGATTGGCGGGCACGATCCTACACTCGTCATAGTCCACGAGGTACAAGGTGGGCAGGGGCTGTCCTTCAACATATTTCTCGCTCAGCATCAGGTTTTGAGGCCTAATGTCGTTGTGAATTATGTTGTGGGAGTGCAGGTGCTGGACACGATCAGATAGCTGGTCAATCCAAGCGATTATCATCGCGCTAGTTAGCACAAAGGGGAGCTCGTGGCAATAGGGGGCGAAGACACACGCGACCTTGCAGTCGTCTTCTGAGGAAATGTGTAGATTGTTTTCTTGGGCACTGGAGTACTCGTGCAGGAATCCCGCCCTGCCTTTCAAAATATCCAACACAGAGCGAAGGCGTACGCAAAAATTGGTCGCATCAGTATCATGGGCAAAACGCCAACTCTTGGAGAACACAGCCACCTTTCTGATGGCGCAAATCTCCTTTTTCATTTCTTCGACCACACAGCCGCCAACAGTGCGATTGCGGTCAACCACAAGATAGCTCAGCTTGCTGTGTCTCTGCTTGATGCCCTCCATTATCCCCTTCACGACTGGGATCAGCACAATCCAAGTTCTCAAGAGCTTCACTCGGTCCTGGATATTGTGCAGATTTACAGTCTCGATCACTTCAAATGACTGAGTGCTTCTTACTAAGCAGCCAAGAATCACTGTCAGCTCATGAGTGCCTCCTAACGCTGCATAGCCCAAGAACAGAGCCAAATTTCCGTAGAAGTCCTCCCAGATGCTCCACGGAGTCTTATCCATATTCTCGAGCACCGGGTCTTTACCAGAAGTGCCCTTCGTGTAGTTGGAAATCAATTTATCCTCGCCTTGAATGACAGGAATGCCTGCGGAGTGGGCAACGAAGTAGTCCGGCTTCTTAGCACCCGATGTAGAAGAGGTCTTATTCCTGCAACATTCTCCACCACCCACAACATAATCCATCAGAGTGAAATGATATTTGAGATCGGTGGCCATTAGGATCTCAGAATCATAGTGAGGATATAAGCCATCTCTCAAAATCATCTGTGTAAGAACATCAAGAAAACAGCAATGCATCATTTGTGGGCTCAAGACACTCCTCCACAAAGTTCTTCCAGTGAGGACCTTGATCTTCAAGAACTTCTGCATGTTCCCAGATGGGAAACTTATATTGGCAGCGACCATTCAGCAGATTTCGCACTTCCTCAACATTTCGAGGGTAAACTGGAGGAACTTTGAAACAGCTATCGCGAAATAAATCATCAATTTTGTACGAAGTACCAAGATCACGAGGTCTTCGTTTTTTCTTTGGCACTTCTTGTTGAGGGAGAGAATAAGAGATTCTTTGTATCTTATACGCTTCTTCTGAAGAGAGACAGAGAGAGACAGAGACAGTGTACCTCTTGAACGGTGTACCTCTCCCAGGTGCGCAGGAGGAGGAGGTAGAGGTATGAGCTGACCTTGCCGCCTCTGTTGAGGAAGCACTTAATAATAATCGAAGCACTTCATCGGCGATGGCGAAGCAGCCTTCTATCATCCTTGCAGCAGCTGCGGCGCTGGTAACCAGAAGAGAATGGGTCCAAGAATATACGCCATTAATAAGTGTGGCCATAACAAAAAGGAATGAGACACCGTTCGTGAGAACTGCAGCGTATTTTCTCGGTTTGATGTCAAACCTATTCAGCATGTTTTCGAGTTCTCCAGAAACTTCCGCAGCCGTTTGAGCAATCTCGCCTCCGTCTCGCAAGTCGATGCGTTGGTTTTACATTTAACACGACCAAGAGGATCGCTTTACTGCTATTCATTGAGTAATATGTGTCATGTAGCACTACATGATTTATTACACAAGTGCCTGACTTCTGCTTCATTCTTTCTGATTCTAGTCCTGGTTGTCAGAGAAGACCAGAACCAATTGACGTGGAAGTGAAGACCCAAAGAGGCACGTAGGCGGTCTCCTGAGAGACCTACACAGTGCAATACGGACACACTTCCAACAGTTTTGACGCTAGAAACTGATCTACTTGCCCCACATCTTGTTGAACAAATCGACATTAGACATTGTTAGTGGTGCATATCGGTAGTCCTGCGAATTGCCTGACTTTATCTGACCAATGGCTTTATGTTTCTTTTTGGCTTCAGTACCAGTCTTGGATCCTGCAGCACCGCTGAAAGCACTTCTGAACTGACGACCAATCGCCGCTAGGGAACCAGACTTCTTGGGGTCGCCACCTCCACCTCCACTACTCTTGGGGTCATAGTTGGCGTCATTACCATCATTATCGTCTTCTAAGCGCAACCTTACCATGGGAATTTCAAAAGTCTCAGTTAATAATCGAAGCACTTCATCGGCGATGGCGAAGCAGCCTTCTATCATCCTTGCAGCAGCTGCGGCGCTGGTAACCAGAAGAGAATGGGTCCAAGAATATACGCCATTAATAAGTGTGGCCATAACAAAAAGGAATGAGACACCGTTCGTGAGAACTGCAGCGTATTTTCTCGGTTTGATGTCAAACCTATTCAGCATGTTTTCGAGTTCTCCAGAAACTTCCGCAGCCGTTTGAGCAATCTCGCCTCCGTCTCGCAAGTCGATGCGTTGGTTTTACATTTAACACGACCAAGAGGATCGCTTTACTGCTATTCATTGAGTAATATGTGTCATGTAGCACTACATGATTTATTACACAAGTGCCTGACTTCTGCTTCATTCTTTCTGATTCTAGTCCTGGTTGTCAGAGAAGACCAGAACCAATTGACGTGGAAGTGAAGACCCAAAGAGGCACGTAGGCGGTCTCCTGAGAGACCTACACAGTGCAATACGGACACACTTCCAACAGTTTTGACGCTAGAAACTGATCTACTTGCCCCACATCTTGTTGAACAAATCGACATTAGACATTGTTAGTGGTGCATATCGGTAGTCCTGCGAATTGCCTGACTTTATCTGACCAATGGCTTTATGTTTCTTTTTGGCTTCAGTACCAGTCTTGGATCCTGCAGCACCGCTGAAAGCACTTCTGAACTGACGACCAATCGCCGCTAGGGAACCAGACTTCTTGGGGTCGCCACCTCCACCTCCACTACTCTTGGGGTCATAGTTGGCGTCATTACCATCATTATCGTCTTCTAAGCGCAACCTTACCATGGGAATTTCAAAAGTCTCAGTTAATAATCGAAGCACTTCATCGGCGATGGCGAAGCAGCCTTCTATCATCCTTGCAGCAGCTGCGGCGCTGGTAACCAGAAGAGAATGGGTCCAAGAATATACGCCATTAATAAGTGTGGCCATAACAAAAAGGAATGAGACACCGTTCGTGAGAACTGCAGCGTATTTTCTCGGTTTGATGTCAAACCTATTCAGCATGTTTTCGAGTTCTCCAGAAACTTCCGCAGCCGTTTGAGCAATCTCGCCTCCGTCTCGCAAGTCGATGCGTTGGTTTTACATTTAACACGACCAAGAGGATCGCTTTACTGCTATTCATTGAGTAATATGTGTCATGTAGCACTACATGATTTATTACACAAGTGCCTGACTTCTGCTTCATTCTTTCTGATTCTAGTCCTGGTTGTCAGAGAAGACCAGAACCAATTGACGTGGAAGTGAAGACCCAAAGAGGCACGTAGGCGGTCTCCTGAGAGACCTACACAGTGCAATACGGACACACTTCCAACAGTTTTGACGCTAGAAACTGATCTACTTGCCCCACATCTTGTTGAACAAATCGACATTAGACATTGTTAGTGGTGCATATCGGTAGTCCTGCGAATTGCCTGACTTTATCTGACCAATGGCTTTATGTTTCTTTTTGGCTTCAGTACCAGTCTTGGATCCTGCAGCACCGCTGAAAGCACTTCTGAACTGACGACCAATCGCCGCTAGGGAACCAGACTTCTTGGGGTCGCCACCTCCACCTCCACTACTCTTGGGGTCATAGTTGGCGTCATTACCATCATTATCGTCTTCTAAGCGCAACCTTACCATGGGAATTTCAAAAGTCTCAGTTAATAATCGAAGCACTTCATCGGCGATGGCGAAGCAGCCTTCTATCATCCTTGCAGCAGCTGCGGCGCTGGTAACCAGAAGAGAATGGGTCCAAGAATATACGCCATTAATAAGTGTGGCCATAACAAAAAGGAATGAGACACCGTTCGTGAGAACTGCAGCGTATTTTCTCGGTTTGATGTCAAACCTATTCAGCATGTTTTCGAGTTCTCCAGAAACTTCCGCAGCCGTTTGAGCAATCTCGCCTCCGTCTCGCAAGTCGATGCGTTGGTTTTACATTTAACACGACCAAGAGGATCGCTTTACTGCTATTCATTGAGTAATATGTGTCATGTAGCACTACATGATTTATTACACAAGTGCCTGACTTCTGCTTCATTCTTTCTGATTCTAGTCCTGGTTGTCAGAGAAGACCAGAACCAATTGACGTGGAAGTGAAGACCCAAAGAGGCACGTAGGCGGTCTCCTGAGAGACCTACACAGTGCAATACGGACACACTTCCAACAGTTTTGACGCTAGAAACTGATCTACTTGCCCCACATCTTGTTGAACAAATCGACATTAGACATTGTTAGTGGTGCATATCGGTAGTCCTGCGAATTGCCTGACTTTATCTGACCAATGGCTTTATGTTTCTTTTTGGCTTCAGTACCAGTCTTGGATCCTGCAGCACCGCTGAAAGCACTTCTGAACTGACGACCAATCGCCGCTAGGGAACCAGACTTCTTGGGGTCGCCACCTCCACCTCCACTACTCTTGGGGTCATAGTTGGCGTCATTACCATCATTATCGTCTTCTAAGCGCAACCTTACCATGGGAATTTCAAAAGTCTCAGTTAATAATCGAAGCACTTCATCGGCGATGGCGAAGCAGCCTTCTATCATCCTTGCAGCAGCTGCGGCGCTGGTAACCAGAAGAGAATGGGTCCAAGAATATACGCCATTAATAAGTGTGGCCATAACAAAAAGGAATGAGACACCGTTCGTGAGAACTGCAGCGTATTTTCTCGGTTTGATGTCAAACCTATTCAGCATGTTTTCGAGTTCTCCAGAAACTTCCGCAGCCGTTTGAGCAATCTCGCCTCCGTCTCGCAAGTCGATGCGTTGGTTTTACATTTAACACGACCAAGAGGATCGCTTTACTGCTATTCATTGAGTAATATGTGTCATGTAGCACTACATGATTTATTACACAAGTGCCTGACTTCTGCTTCATTCTTTCTGATTCTAGTCCTGGTTGTCAGAGAAGACCAGAACCAATTGACGTGGAAGTGAAGACCCAAAGAGGCACGTAGGCGGTCTCCTGAGAGACCTACACAGTGCAATACGGACACACTTCCAACAGTTTTGACGCTAGAAACTGATCTACTTGCCCCACATCTTGTTGAACAAATCGACATTAGACATTGTTAGTGGTGCATATCGGTAGTCCTGCGAATTGCCTGACTTTATCTGACCAATGGCTTTATGTTTCTTTTTGGCTTCAGTACCAGTCTTGGATCCTGCAGCACCGCTGAAAGCACTTCTGAACTGACGACCAATCGCCGCTAGGGAACCAGACTTCTTGGGGTCGCCACCTCCACCTCCACTACTCTTGGGGTCATAGTTGGCGTCATTACCATCATTATCGTCTTCTAAGCGCAACCTTACCATGGGAATTTCAAAAGTCTCAGTTAATAATCGAAGCACTTCATCGGCGATGGCGAAGCAGCCTTCTATCATCCTTGCAGCAGCTGCGGCGCTGGTAACCAGAAGAGAATGGGTCCAAGAATATACGCCATTAATAAGTGTGGCCATAACAAAAAGGAATGAGACACCGTTCGTGAGAACTGCAGCGTATTTTCTCGGTTTGATGTCAAACCTATTCAGCATGTTTTCGAGTTCTCCAGAAACTTCCGCAGCCGTTTGAGCAATCTCGCCTCCGTCTCGCAAGTCGATGCGTTGGTTTTACATTTAACACGACCAAGAGGATCGCTTTACTGCTATTCATTGAGTAATATGTGTCATGTAGCACTACATGATTTATTACACAAGTGCCTGACTTCTGCTTCATTCTTTCTGATTCTAGTCCTGGTTGTCAGAGAAGACCAGAACCAATTGACGTGGAAGTGAAGACCCAAAGAGGCACGTAGGCGGTCTCCTGAGAGACCTACACAGTGCAATACGGACACACTTCCAACAGTTTTGACGCTAGAAACTGATCTACTTGCCCCACATCTTGTTGAACAAATCGACATTAGACATTGTTAGTGGTGCATATCGGTAGTCCTGCGAATTGCCTGACTTTATCTGACCAATGGCTTTATGTTTCTTTTTGGCTTCAGTACCAGTCTTGGATCCTGCAGCACCGCTGAAAGCACTTCTGAACTGACGACCAATCGCCGCTAGGGAACCAGACTTCTTGGGGTCGCCACCTCCACCTCCACTACTCTTGGGGTCATAGTTGGCGTCATTACCATCATTATCGTCTTCTAAGCGCAACCTTACCATGGGAATTTCAAAAGTCTCAGTTAATAATCGAAGCACTTCATCGGCGATGGCGAAGCAGCCTTCTATCATCCTTGCAGCAGCTGCGGCGCTGGTAACCAGAAGAGAATGGGTCCAAGAATATACGCCATTAATAAGTGTGGCCATAACAAAAAGGAATGAGACACCGTTCGTGAGAACTGCAGCGTATTTTCTCGGTTTGATGTCAAACCTATTCAGCATGTTTTCGAGTTCTCCAGAAACTTCCGCAGCCGTTTGAGCAATCTCGCCTCCGTCTCGCAAGTCGATGCGTTGGTTTTACATTTAACACGACCAAGAGGATCGCTTTACTGCTATTCATTGAGTAATATGTGTCATGTAGCACTACATGATTTATTACACAAGTGCCTGACTTCTGCTTCATTCTTTCTGATTCTAGTCCTGGTTGTCAGAGAAGACCAGAACCAATTGACGTGGAAGTGAAGACCCAAAGAGGCACGTAGGCGGTCTCCTGAGAGACCTACACAGTGCAATACGGACACACTTCCAACAGTTTTGACGCTAGAAACTGATCTACTTGCCCCACATCTTGTTGAACAAATCGACATTAGACATTGTTAGTGGTGCATATCGGTAGTCCTGCGAATTGCCTGACTTTATCTGACCAATGGCTTTATGTTTCTTTTTGGCTTCAGTACCAGTCTTGGATCCTGCAGCACCGCTGAAAGCACTTCTGAACTGACGACCAATCGCCGCTAGGGAACCAGACTTCTTGGGGTCGCCACCTCCACCTCCACTACTCTTGGGGTCATAGTTGGCGTCATTACCATCATTATCGTCTTCTAAGCGCAACCTTACCATGGGAATTTCAAAAGTCTCAGTTAATAATCGAAGCACTTCATCGGCGATGGCGAAGCAGCCTTCTATCATCCTTGCAGCAGCTGCGGCGCTGGTAACCAGAAGAGAATGGGTCCAAGAATATACGCCATTAATAAGTGTGGCCATAACAAAAAGGAATGAGACACCGTTCGTGAGAACTGCAGCGTATTTTCTCGGTTTGATGTCAAACCTATTCAGCATGTTTTCGAGTTCTCCAGAAACTTCCGCAGCCGTTTGAGCAATCTCGCCTCCGTCTCGCAAGTCGATGCGTTGGTTTTACATTTAACACGACCAAGAGGATCGCTTTACTGCTATTCATTGAGTAATATGTGTCATGTAGCACTACATGATTTATTACACAAGTGCCTGACTTCTGCTTCATTCTTTCTGATTCTAGTCCTGGTTGTCAGAGAAGACCAGAACCAATTGACGTGGAAGTGAAGACCCAAAGAGGCACGTAGGCGGTCTCCTGAGAGACCTACACAGTGCAATACGGACACACTTCCAACAGTTTTGACGCTAGAAACTGATCTACTTGCCCCACATCTTGTTGAACAAATCGACATTAGACATTGTTAGTGGTGCATATCGGTAGTCCTGCGAATTGCCTGACTTTATCTGACCAATGGCTTTATGTTTCTTTTTGGCTTCAGTACCAGTCTTGGATCCTGCAGCACCGCTGAAAGCACTTCTGAACTGACGACCAATCGCCGCTAGGGAACCAGACTTCTTGGGGTCGCCACCTCCACCTCCACTACTCTTGGGGTCATAGTTGGCGTCATTACCATCATTATCGTCTTCTAAGCGCAACCTTACCATGGGAATTTCAAAAGTCTCAGTTAATAATCGAAGCACTTCATCGGCGATGGCGAAGCAGCCTTCTATCATCCTTGCAGCAGCTGCGGCGCTGGTAACCAGAAGAGAATGGGTCCAAGAATATACGCCATTAATAAGTGTGGCCATAACAAAAAGGAATGAGACACCGTTCGTGAGAACTGCAGCGTATTTTCTCGGTTTGATGTCAAACCTATTCAGCATGTTTTCGAGTTCTCCAGAAACTTCCGCAGCCGTTTGAGCAATCTCGCCTCCGTCTCGCAAGTCGATGCGTTGGTTTTACATTTAACACGACCAAGAGGATCGCTTTACTGCTATTCATTGAGTAATATGTGTCATGTAGCACTACATGATTTATTACACAAGTGCCTGACTTCTGCTTCATTCTTTCTGATTCTAGTCCTGGTTGTCAGAGAAGACCAGAACCAATTGACGTGGAAGTGAAGACCCAAAGAGGCACGTAGGCGGTCTCCTGAGAGACCTACACAGTGCAATACGGACACACTTCCAACAGTTTTGACGCTAGAAACTGATCTACTTGCCCCACATCTTGTTGAACAAATCGACATTAGACATTGTTAGTGGTGCATATCGGTAGTCCTGCGAATTGCCTGACTTTATCTGACCAATGGCTTTATGTTTCTTTTTGGCTTCAGTACCAGTCTTGGATCCTGCAGCACCGCTGAAAGCACTTCTGAACTGACGACCAATCGCCGCTAGGGAACCAGACTTCTTGGGGTCGCCACCTCCACCTCCACTACTCTTGGGGTCATAGTTGGCGTCATTACCATCATTATCGTCTTCTAAGCGCAACCTTACCATGGGAATTTCAAAAGTCTCAGTTAATAATCGAAGCACTTCATCGGCGATGGCGAAGCAGCCTTCTATCATCCTTGCAGCAGCTGCGGCGCTGGTAACCAGAAGAGAATGGGTCCAAGAATATACGCCATTAATAAGTGTGGCCATAACAAAAAGGAATGAGACACCGTTCGTGAGAACTGCAGCGTATTTTCTCGGTTTGATGTCAAACCTATTCAGCATGTTTTCGAGTTCTCCAGAAACTTCCGCAGCCGTTTGAGCAATCTCGCCTCCGTCTCGCAAGTCGATGCGTTGGTTCTTCACCTCCCAACATAGCACTGCAACATCATACTCAGAACTTTTAATCACCGCGTCAGTCTTCCCGCTGTAGACGACAGATTCTAGAGCACGGTTGGTGACTTTGCATGAATAAGGTCTTTCCGAAATGAGCCTTACTTGTTCACCAGCGAAGTAGAGATCCATCAACTGCTGCAGCAGGGCTTTCGATTCAGGTTGGACATCTTCGACTTCTCTCGCTAAGCCTTTACCGAGCTTTCCCTTCATTGCTAACTGGTGCGCGGCTATCAAAGGACAAGCGGAGGTTCTGAAAGCAGGTCTGGCGACGGCATTATTTGCTAGCCACCCCTCAGCCGGAAAGATAGAAAAAGAAAAAAATCGGTTGTAATCTCCAACACTTGCTTTACTTCCATCCTTCTTGACGGTCCTCCGCTCATTCTTTCGCTCATCAACGAGATAAGTAACTGCATTCTTAATTTCGGAAAGTTGCTCAGTCAAATCGGCTAGAACCATGTTCTCACCTTGTTGTTGCTGTGCAGCGGATCCACCTGAAAGAGACGAGAAAATGACAGAAAAACATAGTGCACCTGATGAGATATATTTTTTAAGATAATTATATTTTTTGATATACATATATAGTTTTTTTCAGCCTACCTGAAAAGATTAATTAAAATTGAAATCTCATCAAAAAACACAGCATGGAATAATCAAGAATGACAAGAAAATGGTTGATCAACAGCATGCAATCAAACAGACTTAAAATTACCTTGTAAATAATTTCTCAATAGAGCATCAGTGACTTGATCATCTTCCATAATTTGAGTTTTAATCTCAACATTATTCCCAATCAAAACTTTCAATTTAATTTTCTCTTCACAACTGAGACCACTGTTATTAATCTTCTGAATTGCTGACATGCTAAGTAAAGAGGCGTGCTTATAATGTTCGAAGAAGTTCTTGGAGAGTTCGGCAAACGATATAGGATAGATAATTGTTTGATATGTGTTGGTAAACCTGTCAGTCTCACTACCAAGACCACCAATAACGTTAAAGTCAATCCTATTTCAGGTCATGAGTACCGTGAGTCCCAGTGAGTACTTCTGTGTGGATTTGAAACTCATACTTTTAGACTTTTTAGATAATCCGCAAATTCGGGAATTCGTAAATTCGGGAATGTTCCTGAGTGCCTCGGGACTCCCCCCCCCCCCCCCCCGAAGTCCCAGTGCTTGACAAAAATGTGACTTTTCCACACCCAATTCCGAATTCGATCTCTTTAGCCACAATAACCACTATAAAAGCATTAAAAATGATCGAAATGGATGAAAGTAATGTTATTATGCTGGCAACAGGCAAAAATGCAACTAAAAATGCCTTTGTGCATCATTAGGTGAGGAAGAACTGGACATTCCGAGCACGCGCTTGGCCCCCCCTCAATAGCTGTGCCAATTCGGTTGAAGGCGAAATAGCAGTTGCCAAACACTTTTAAGGAGTATAGAAAACGAATAAGTAGTGTGGAAGGGCCCACGGCATGTCTGTGTGTGTCTAATTACAATTGAAGTTATCGCTCCTAACCCTAACGTTAACCCTAATGTTAACCCTAGACTACTACTACAACTACTAGCTACTCCTATTCTCAGTGTTATAGTGTTACAGTATTGTAGTGTTATAGTGTTGTAGCTCTTTGCTCTACAAACAATAACAAGACGTCATCAAACACCCACCCCAAGCCTCGAGGAAGAGATAATAGCACGCAAGTTGTCTTCGATGCGGATGAGTGCGCGGTCGATCTTCGAAGCCACAGCGGAATTGTATGGAGTGGTAGCAGACACTATCCTCCTCCTCCTGCTACTACTACCTGCCGTCTCCTCCTCCTCCTCCTCCCCAGCTGAGCTCTGTTGCTGCTGGAAGACCTTCTCCCAATACCTCCTCTGAGAAGAAGCTCGACTCTCTGCCGTGAGGCTGTGCCGCAGAGTTGCGACTAGGCGGGGTAGCATGTGAGAATAGCGAGCGTCACTGCGGATCAAGCGCAGGAACAGCGGCAAGATGTGGCGGAGAGTCTGCTGCAGGCGAGGTAACAGTGTCACTGCCGTGGAGGTGGAGGAGGAGGAGTCGTTCTCGATGCGGTAGAGGTGCACGCGCAGAGTGAAGAAGTAGCGATCGAAGGTAGCCAGCAGGGCGGATACCTTTGTCGCTCCTTCTTCTTGCTGCCGCGCAAGTGTTGCCAGCAATGCAGTTGCCGGACTGTCGAGATGGCGCAGCAAGGCGTTGACGAGCAGCTGGAAGCTCTTGCCGTCGAGAGGCGGCAGGTCGACTAGCAGGCGCTGGTAGATGCGCTGCACGTTGTCCAGGGCCACGGAGCGGTTGGTAGACTTCGACCAGAGGGAGAGCAAGGAGGTGTAGGTCACGGCGTTGGGAGAGACGCCGTCCTTGTCTACCATCTCGGCGAAGAGGCGCGGCACTACCTCCTCCTTGTCCACCTCCTCGGAGGTGCACCAGATGTGCAAGACAATGGACCAGTGGATGACATTGGGTAACATGCCCTGCTTGCGCATCGAGGAGAGGACGTCCAACGCTCGATACGACACACTCCTCGCCACCACCACAGAGCTAGTACTAGTACCTAATTAACACGGAGATAGATCAAATTTCTTGCCAAGCTACTACCAAGAGTGTTCCTTTCGCCAGTAATTGTTCCTCCAGCCAAGGAAAATAATCTCTCCGATGAAGCAGCAGTTGCAGGAATGCACAATACTTTGCGAGCAATCATACTCAGACACGGGTATTTGTAAGCATTCTCTCCTCACCACAATAGTGGTTCCCGCTCATGCAACTCCGTAGCAGCTAGCTTAGGAATAGACAAATAGCGATACAATTCGTCTACAGAAGAGTCTGCCTCTTGCAGAGATACAAACATATCGCGAAACAACGCCGAACGCTTTTTTGATTTAGTCACAGCAGGAGTAGGGTTAGTAGGAGTAGGTGTGCTGGTAGTAGTAGCTGTGGGCACAGGCTACTTGATGGCAGCTACCATAGCCCTTAGCTTCTCAACAATGCTGCCTGCCCTTCACCTCGTCCACCATCGTGTGGCCTTAGTACGGATCCAACACATAAGCCAGCCAAATGTTGTCAGGCAAATGCGAAATCCCATTCATAGTGAATAATCTCTTTAATATTAGCTCACAGTCAGCGGGATGGTGACTTCTCAGGTGCTTCGCGAGCCCCATCGTGTTTCCATCTCTTCGTGGGACTTTAAAGCTCACCTTCTTGCATTCTTCTTTGTTGCAATAGGCACACCCCTAACTAGTGGTGAAATACCGGCTCCAGACTGACATTATTTTAATCAGGTATCTTTATTTGGATACAAAGTCAAGCTCTTCGCGACTAAAGACTTCATGACTGATCCGCTCGAGGGCATCTTTCCGTGTCGTATCGGTTTTGGGGGCTGCCGATCGATACCAATATCGGTATCGTATCGGGTCAAAAACGATACGATACGACACCGATACCTGGCACAGAGGTGTCAAAGGTCCAGATCTGTCAGTCTGGCTGCAGTGTGAGTGGGGACGAAGTGCTTCCCTTCCATTGTGAAGACTGAAGACTGAAGACTGAAGACTGAAGACTGAAGACTGAAGACTGAAGACTGAATTGACTGACTGCCTGTGACTGCTGCATTGAGAAGAACACTTACTGCAGACAGACAACAGACAGACTAAGAGACCAACAGATAGACTGAGAGATAGAGACTGAGAGATAGACAGTGACTGACTGATTGAGTGACTGAGTGAGTGACTCCCCCAAGAGACATGAAGGACTCCTACAGCTACCTGCTGCTAGTCCAGTGTGTCATTTTCTTGCTCTGCATAACCTGCGGTGCCTATCGGCGAGTGCCATCATCATCATCATCTCGCTTGTTTCCTTCTAGCTTGAGCAGTCGAAGCTTCCGCCCCTTCGTCCCCCCACTACCTCCTCCTCCTCCTCCTCACTGGGCCACCAAAGTGATGAGCGTGCACTCTCCGTCCCCTCTACAGGAGGAGGAGGTGGTGGATATCTTGGCCCGGTGTGCCATCAACGGAGATGTGCGTGGCGCTGAGGAGGCGCTGAGACAGCTCGCCATGCTGGACTTGCCGCTGCCGCAGCCCTCCACACACACTCACGAGCTCATGGCGTGGACCTTTCTGAGGTCCAACCACAGCGAGCGCTTCGAGGAGGCAGAGGCAGAGGTACTCCTCCTCCTGCGCCGGGGGGGCCGTCCCCCTGAGGACTTGCTCTGTGCGCTGCTAGAGGGCTTGGGCCTCTGTGGCCTACCGCAGCGAGCAGTCGCTCTCTTCGACAGGTACTCCCTGCAGACTGAAGACACGGGGGGCAGCACTACCTCTCCTCTGCTCTACCTCTCCCTCATGCACTCCTGGAACAACAGCCGCAGAGCTACTGCTACAGCAGGAGGAGGAGGAGGGGTATGGATATCTGCTATGGAGGACCTCTTCCATCGCGTGCACTACCTCGACCTACCCGTGCTACCCGAGATGGTGTCCCTCTACCTCGAGACCTTCTGCTACCCCTCCACTGCCCCCTCGCCCCCCTCCTCCTCCTCCTCCTCCCTGGACACGAGCAGTGCTTCCTCTGTCAGTCTGCTCTCTGTGTCGTGCTACCCGCGCACTGCTCTTCGTGCCTATGCGCTCTACCGGCTGCACTCGTTGGCTATGGCCTCGGCGACGAGGACGAGGGCAGCCGTGCTAGTGCTACGCGCTGCTGCCATTGCGCTCCAACAACAGAATGCAGCGCTAGTGGTAGGACTAGGTGGAAGTGGTGCTGGAGGAGGAGGAGGGGAAGGTAGTCGCTCAGCGTCCATCCCCACCACCTCCTCCTCCTCCTCCAGCACCAGTAGCGGAGGTCATGATGTCATTACCATGGCGGAAGCTGTTCTCCAGGACATAATGACCTTCTTAAGAACCAACAACAAGCAACAAGATGAGAGGAAGGAAGGGGAAGAAGCTGCAGTGGAGCAGCAGGAGGAGGAGGTTTGGCGGGCCTATGCAGAGGTAGTGCTGGCCAATGCTAACGCCACACCCGAAGCGCTTCTCCTGCTGCTGCGCAACATCTCTTCTCTGGGTAGTGGCAGTTGTGGTGGTAGAGAGCTATGCGGGCAGATTGCTAGTCGCATAGCACACAGTGCACGCAACCACAACGTCATCGTGTCTGCGCTGAAGGAATGCCATCGTTACCGCCATCGTGGTGACTGTCTGGTGCTACCCCTGCAGAGCTACCAGCTGTGTGCCCGCCAGCTAGCTGGCAGATTCAACCTCACCAGAGCAGCTGAGAGGTACATCTTAGACCACCTCCTCCTGCTAACCGCTACCACTCAAGCTAGTAGCAGTCACAATACTACCTCTCAATGCTCTCAAGATGCCAAGGCAGTGCTTGGTCAGCCTGCTCTGTGGAATACCTTCCTCAGCCTCGCACACCACCCTCCTCCTCCTCCTCCACCTCCTCCTCCATCCTCCTCCTGGTCATCGTCATCCCTTGTTGATAGTGACAACAACGCTACTACACTACCCGATTCTTCGTCCTCGTCTTCTTCCTTCTCCTTCATTCCTCCCTTCGATCGCTCTGGAGGAGGAGGAGGGTCTGCTGCTGGGGGGTGGAGGAGGAGGAGGAGGCAGTCTAGCAGAGAATGGACGACACGATCCTCCTCCTCCTCACTACAGCAGCAGAGTAACTCCTACAACAAGTACCACGAGGTGGATCGTCTGCTGCAGAAGATGGAGAGCTATGGCACTACCCCTGACAGCACTACCTATGTAGTGCTGCTCTCCATCTACTCCTCCTCCCTCGACCTACCCAGAATGAGAGCGCTCAACCAGGACATGCTTAGAAGCAGTCGAAGCTCCTCTGTGCTCGTGTCTGCGCTCTACTTTAATACTCTTCTTCGAGTGGCGGCTACCTCCTCCTCCTCCTCCTCCACCTCCTCCAGCCCAGCAGATGTAGCAGGCGATAAATATGATGGCAGCAGCAATGAGGAGGTAGTAAGCAGCCGTGAGGTGATCCAGGCGTTCGTTCAGCTCTGCCATGACTATGTGGGTAGCACCTCCTCAGGGAGAGGTAGCACCCCCTTGCCGCTCAGCCTGCACCTCCTCAGAGGTGAAGAAGATACTAGTCGCCTGGCCACAGCTCTGCAGGAAGAAGAGCAAGAGGACGACGGCTTCGCCTACCTCTACAGCGCCTACCGCACGCTGTTAGCACGTCTTCCTCAGCTACTACCCCCCGCTAGGCATCACGAGCAGGTGGAGGAGGAGGAGGACTCTTCTGTCGTCTGTGAGGCCGAGGTAGTGCAGGCCTTCCAGGCGATGCTGAAGGGTCTAGCGCACTGCCCGCACAAGGTCTTCCTACCGCCCCTCTCCTCCTCCTCCTCCTCCTTCGAGCACCTGTCCTCTCCTGCGCGTGCTCTCTCTTCCTCTTCTACAGCCATTGGACGGCTAGGCCGGGAGAGGAAGGCATTGCAGCTTCATCGCCCTCCCGCGGGATCGACTACCGTGGACCTGGCCTATGAGGTAGTGCAGGACCTCCACCGCCTCCTGCGCCACACCCCCTCAGAGGAGGTCTACATCTCCCTGCTCGCTGTCCTTCACTCAGCGCTACCCATCGGTCAAAGCAGTGCTCCAGACCGCGCTATGGAGATCTATGACTATTTGCTCGCACAGGCTAGCAAGAGCGATGACCCCTCCTCCTCCTCCATTGGCGTGCTGCCGCAGGAGATCTATGAGCAGGTGCTCGCCATCCTCGCAGCTTCCAGACGCGCTGATAGTCCTCGCTTAGCGGAAACACTCTTCCGCAAGATGGCTGTCTTTGGCTACCGCGAGAGCACCTCCGAGGAGGTGCACTGGAGGAGGAGGAGGGGCGGGGAGGATCTCTTCGAGCCAAGTCGTCGCTGCTACGAGCTTCTGCTGGCTATTTATACCTCATCTAAGCTACCCAAGGCGGCGAGCAAGGCACAGGAGGTAGTCGACTACCTGCTTGCCCTTCCTCCTCCTCCTCCTCCTCCTCCTGCGGACCATGCCATAGGCGAGAACACCATGCTGCCATTCCGTGCGGATGTGTTCGCTTGGATGGTGCGGTCCTGGTCGACTTCTGCCTCTGCCTACCCAGAGGGCGTGGCGGAGGAGGAGGTGGAGTACAACTACCTGCTCTGCTCCAACTACCTGGGAGAGGGTCCCCCGGAGCTTCAGTCCGCCTTCCTCATGTACCTCCTTCACAAGGGACGCACTTCATCGGCTTGTGACTTGTTGCTCGCCATGGCAGCCTCACAGTCAGCCAGTGGTAGTGGTTGTGGCACCTCCTCGGCAGTGGCGTCCCCCTTACCCCCCCTTAAGGCAGTGCACAGGGGAGATCGAGTGAACACCACCTCAATACAAACCTTTTCTACCGCGGCGTCGCCCAGGCTAGAGACCTATCGCCTGCTTTGCTACCTCTTCGCTGCTGGTGGTGGTGATGGTGCTGCTACCTCTAATTCCACTGCACTGGTTGGGGCTCAAGCGGTGCTAGCACGAGCTCGTCGCCGCGGGCTGAAGGGCAGGCAGCTGGCCATCCCCTATACCCTCCTCTTCCACGCTTACCACCACACCCTGTCAGACCTCCTCCTCCTCCGCCCCCCAGTGCCAGGTAGTGACGGTAGTAGCACAGTGCGTGGTAGAGCACTACCTCCTGTCACCGAAGAGGTGCGGCACTATGTGCACAGGAGGTGTGAAGAGGTAGTCTCTCTGTGGCAGTCGCTCAACCAACCCAACCCCTCCTCCTCCTCCTCCACCACCACCACCTCCACCTCCTCGCTTTCGCTGGATAGCTCCGCCCTCATCGCTGTGGTCGAAGTGGTCCTCCTGCAGAGCGACTGGCTGCGGCCTGGTTTGCTCATCGCGCAGCTCGACCGCCTCCTCCAGCCCTTCCTCAACAGAGGCGGCAAGGTCAGCTCATACCTCTACCTCCTCCTCCTGCGCACCTGGGAGAGGTACACCGTTCAAGAGGCTTTCGCCCGAGCCACGCGCCTGCTGGGTAGTGTTGACTTCTTGCAGGAGGAGGTGGCGCAGGAGGTGTTCACTGCCTACCTCAACGCCTTCTCTCATCGCTACCCACTAGCCTGCGTGCACCTCCTCGGCCACCTCCTCAATCACCAAGTAGCGCTGCACAGTAGTGTCTACTCCTCCCTGCTGGGCCACCTCCTGCACTACGCCTACAGCTCTACCTCTAACACCTCTGAGGTAGAGGAGGGAAGACAACAAGCTACCTTTGATCCAACTATCGGAGCTATCAGAGGGGATGAGGGAGGAGGAGGTGGTGGTGGTGGCAAGGGTAGCAGTGCGAGCTATCTAGCTGCTGCAGACCACCTCCTCGCAACGATGCAGTGTTTGGGGTACAAGGTATCCGCAGAGGCCTACTCTGCCATCTTCAAGATGGTAGCTGCTAGTTCAACCTCGAAGAGATATCCACAGCGCACCTTCGAGGCCTTCCGTCACGTGGTATTGGCTGGCGGTCGAGTGGACAACCAAATGCTAACCTACCTCTTGCAGTCCCTCCTGCGCAGCACAGCAGTGTGGGGAGGAGAGGGAGGTAGAAGTGGTAGCAGCAGCGGCAATGGTCCCCTCAATACTTCCACTCTAGCACAGCAGGCAGCACTCTACGGTAGCGCTGCCTGGGAGATGGTCTTCAAACCAACGCAGCAACACCTCCGAGGAGGTGCTATTAGTAGGCAAGAGGGAGGAGGAGGAGGAGGGGAACCTCGTCACCCCCCAACCTTCCTCTATAACCTTCTCCTCAGTCTCTACACTCGATCTACCTTACCACATGCCCCGGATATTGTCCAGGGAATACTTGAGGAGATGATCGCACAGTCTACTACCTCCTCCACCACCAACTCCTCCTCCTCCTCCTCCTCCTCCTCCTCCACTACTACTACCAGCAGCAGCTCATCGCAGTGCTCACCAGACCTCACCACCTTCAACACGGTGCTGACCTGCTATGTGAAGTATGGGCTGCACTATTCCGATGCCCGCGTGACTTCTCTGCTACAGGCCATGACCTCTCTGCACGTGCAGCCTGATGTCGTCACATACACCATCCTCCTGCAGAGTCTGGGCAGCAAGGGACGGGCCCCGGAACTCGCCAGCCAAGTCTTTGCTAGCATGCAACGGGCTGGAGTGGTACCTGACGTGCGCGCCTGGACCATCTTGATCACCATTTGGGCAGAGAGCGATCGAGAGGACAAGGAGCTGCAGGTCAAGGCGTTGCTCCAGCGCATGAAAGAGAGCGGGCTGAAGCCCAACGTAGTCACCTACACGACCATGTTGACGATGTGGGGACGGTCCCGTCTACCCCAGGCGGCGGAGGAGGTGGCGGCCATCCTGCGCACTATGCAGCGCATGCATCAGACGCTAGACCCCGTGCTGTACGCCTCGCTGCTCTCTGCTCTCGCCCAATCCTCGCCTTTCTCCGCCAACAACAAGACCAACAACAACAACTCAACTGCTACCACTAACAGTAACACTAGTACTAGTACTAGCTCTGTGGTGGTGGCGAGGAGTGTGTCGTATCGAGCGTTGGACGTCCTCTCCTCGATGCGCAAGCAGGGCATGTTACCCAATGTCATCCACTGGTCCATTGTCTTGCACATCTGGTGCACCTCCGAGGAGGTGGACAAGGAGGAGGTAGTGCCGCGCCTCTTCGCCGAGATGGTAGACAAGGACGGCGTCTCTCCCAACGCCGTGACCTACACCTCCTTGCTCTCCCTCTGGTCGAAGTCTACCAACCGCTCCGTGGCCCTGGACAACGTGCAGCGCATCTACCAGCGCCTGCTAGTCGACCTGCCGCCTCTCGACGGCAAGAGCTTCCAGCTGCTCGTCAACGCCTTGCTGCGCCATCTCGACAGTCCGGCAACTGCTCTCGCCTACATCGACCGCCTGCTCACCGCCTACGCCTCCTACGCCATCCCGCTAGACCCCGCCGTCTACCGCGTGCTGCTATCACAAGGGAACAAACTGAACGAGAAGGTCGAGGACCGCAAGCGCAGGGCGTTAGCCATCGCCGACTTCCTCACGATGGCTGGAGGGCCTCCACAGGCCGTGGACAAGGCGCTCTATGAAGGGCTACTCGTGCTGCTGTGCACGATCTGCCGCGGAGAAGACGAGGACATGCAGTCGCGAGCACTCGACAAGGCGCACTACCTCCTGCACCACCTCGTGGAGAGAGGGGTGCGGCCTTCGTTGACGA
Source organism: Ochromonas danica (assembly GCA_015146655.1). Lineage (NCBI taxonomy): Eukaryota > Chrysophyceae > Chromulinales > Chromulinaceae > Ochromonas > Ochromonas danica. The sequence goes on from VKHL01000266.1 coordinate 20,162, forward strand.
TCTTCGCGCGCTACCTGCAAGGCCTGGCCATGACTCTGGACCCCCCGCAGGTCGTCATGCGAGCTAGAGAGACGTTAGCAACTCTCCTGCGGCTCTACCGAGGAGGAGAAGTGCTACAAAGCGGTGCTATTGGATCTGTTGTGCGCTGTCACACCGTGTCTAACGCTCCACCAGATAGCTCTCACTTCGTTGGATACCTTCTCCTTCGCCAAATGCAATATCTGGATGTCTTCTACCACACTAACACCTCCTCCTCCACCACCCCCTCCTCCTCCTCCTCCTCCTCAACTGGTACAGCTAGTCCGCAGCTGAGAGATGAAATGTTCACTGACTTGCTCCTGCTGTGGCAGCGAGAGAGCTACTCGATCCAGCGTTTGCTCTACATTGACTGCCTCATGCGCATCCTGACCTTCTACCCGGCCATGCCAACAGACCCCATCCTTGCCACAGCTTCCACTACTACTACTACTGGAGGAGGAGGAGAGGTGGAGCTGGAGGTGCGATTGCTGGCAACACTTGCGCGGCAGCAAGAAGAAGGAGCGACAAAGGTATCCGCCCTGCTGGCTACCTTCGATCGCTACTTCTTCACTCTGCGCGTGCACCTCTACCGCATCGAGAACGACTCCTCCTCCTCCACCTCCACGGCAGTGACACTGTTACCTCGCCTGCAGCAGACTCTCCGCCACATCTTGCCGCTGTTCCTGCGCTTGATCCGCAGTGACGCTCGCTATTCTCACATGCTACCCCGCCTAGTCGCAACTCTGCGGCACAGCCTCACGGCAGAGAGTCGAGCTTCTTCTCAGAGGAGGTATTGGGAGAAGGTCTTCCAGCAGCAACAGAGCTCAGCTGGGGAGGAGGAGGAGGAGGAGACGGCAGGTAGTAGTAGCAGGAGGAGGAGGATAGTGTCTGCTACCACTCCATACAATTCCGCTGTGGCTTCGAAGATCGACCGCGCACTCATCCGCATCGAAGACAACTTGCGTGCTATTATCTCTTCCTCGAGGCTTGGGGTGGGTGTTTGATGACGTCTTGTTATTGTTTGTAGAGCAAAGAGCTACAACACTATAACACTACAATACTGTAACACTATAACACTGAGAATAGGAGTAGCTAGTAGCTAGTAGTTGTAGTAGTAGTCTAGGGTTAACATTAGGGTTAACGTTAGGGTTAGGAGCGATAACTTCAATTGTAATTAGACACACACACAGCATATCACACTAACAACAGACACTAAGCTATCTAAACTATCTAAACTATCTCAATCATAGACTACAACCAATCTAGTCAATCTAGTCAATTACTGTGCAGGGATTACTTTCTTAAGTTAACTATCTAGATTGCAGATTTGGAGATCTAGGCCAAGGTCCACCCAACACCAAACAGATGAGTCCCGGACTCTATTACGTATCTATAGCGTGCAGAAAGGTTACACTCTCATCAAAAACACTTTTCCTCTGGTCTACACTATTTTCAAGAGATTTACTATTGGGGAAGTCACAAATTTTCTCAGAAATCATTCCTACCCCAAGAACAGAACGGAGCAAAGGAAGAAACTTCTCCAGCCTGATCAAACACGTATTTCTTTTGATCT
>VKHL01000267.1:0-21529 GCA_015146655.1 Ochromonas danica
AGATATCAGATATATTCATCTGATCTCTCAGGGTTTCGACCCCAGAGGGACAGATGTTGTTCTGGAGAGCATCAACCAACTCCTATTTTAAAGCTTAAAGAATCTTCCACCATCATGCTTCCCTAAGTCCGAAGTCCAAGTGTGTGCTGGCGGCAGGGCTGTCCTTCCGCCTTCATCCCAAGACTCCGAAAACTTTTGAACCAAAACACAAACACACAGATTGCAGTTTGTGGATTCCATGGGATATTGTGTTTTGCGTGGGGTGGAGGAGGGACGAGAAAAGAAAAGAAAAGAAAAGAATGAGATCAACGACTCAACGACCTCGTGCTTTCAAACCCTTTAATTCAAAAAAGCGTAATGACAAGGATCTTCCTCCTTGTCCAAAAGGAATGTCTTGTCCCTATATTGATGAATATCAGCATAAACAAGAGTTCTCTCATAGTTCCAACACACTTTGTCAACCTTCCACATCATCTTCTGCTTTCACCAGTAGTCAAGGGAAGAGACTCGGTGGGTCAAGTGCTTCTTCCATCTTACTTCAAGATGGGATAACACCTCCACCTTACAAGCAGCCTCGGTTGCTTGCTGACTATGTTTCTAACCCTAACCCATTGCCTCATTGGGATGGAATGGTAGCGGCTCATTCTGACTCAGTGGTCTGTGGTATCTGTGGTGCTTCTGTCAATCTTATGGCATTAGATAGTCATATGTCCGTTCATGAAGCCTCCACTTCTTCATCATCATCTTCTTCTTCTTCTTCATCATCTGCTGTGGCTGCCTCGAGAGCCTTGCAAGTCCAACAAAATCAAGATTACGAGGACAGTATCCTTCAAGATATCTTGAAATCATCTGCTGAAGATGCTCGTAAACTTCATGCTAACCAAAAGCGAATATCAGATGAAGAAAGAGAGTCTTTGGCGAAGGCTAGAGAAGAGTCCATCAGACTACATCAACTAGAAGCAAGAGATCGTGCTCGTGCGAAACTTTTGCCTGAACCTGGCGCAGAATATGAAGGACCAACACTGCGAATACGCTTTGTTTTGAATGATGGTAGTCGTGTGACTCGTTTGTTCAGGGCAGACTATCCTCTTCGAGACTGTTTTGACTATTTGCGTACTTTAGATGTGCTCTGTCCTCATCGATTTGCTCTCAAAGAAATGGTGGGGCAGCGTACTTTCCGTGAAGATTCAGACTTATCCTCTAGCCTTGCTGCTCTGGGTATTCGATCGAATTCCACTTTGGTGGTTGTGATTGAAGATGATGACTGTCTGGAAATCACCAAATCTGATCATGACGAGGTGGTAGTCCTCTCTGTTGTTGATCAACCGCCCGTAGCGATTGCCATCTCGACCACTCCCTTACCTTCAGCTCCTCCAACGATTATTGACCTAACATTCTCCTAGGTAGTAGCTATTAGAGCAGTCGCAACGCTTGTAACGTTAAAGATCCATTCTAGACTTAGTGCTGATTGCATTTTACTCGACCAAAGGTCAAGACATACTGTAGGTAGTAGATAGCATGGGACTGCTAAGGCATACCGTGTTGCCGAGCACAGCAGTAATACTGAGACTAGGGTACAATATAGAACAATATAGATAATCTTTGTGGATGATATAGATATCTTTGTGCAGAAGGTATAAAATGGTGGTAGGTAGGTGGGTAGGTAGGGGTGTAATATATATTGGTATAACATACGGAGAACTATGCCATAGAAGGTGAGAGGAGTATATTGTACAGCGCACACTAACAAGTCTGCACTGCACTAAGAAGAGCATTCAACGAGAGATACATTGTATGACCACAGCTACTGTCTGGCGAAGAGGGAAGAGCCTGTCTTTTACAGGCAATCAGCCATAGCCAAGAAAACAGATAGACTGTAGGAAAGGCTGAGGTATATAGTGAAAGAAGAGACATAGGTGTATACAGAACAACGCAGGTAATATATAGCATAACAAAACATGAGCAGGGGAGAAGTGCGTAGGGGTAGAGTGAAACTAATGACTATTGAGCGCGAAGCATACCAGCCTTACTTGCCAGCCGCTCGCAGAATGGACACAGAGATCTAGAACATGGAAACACCACTTTAAGCACTCCAACGAACATCACAGCGACATAGAACCAGGAACTTACCGAATGAGCCCAGTTGGCAACCTCTTCAGCATTGATGCCAGCTTGGAGTGCATGCTTGATGAGTTGACTAGTCCATGGTTGTTCGAAGACGGGTAACATTTTCGCACCGAAGCTTTGTCCAAGATCTCCCAACAGACCAACTGCAGACTTGATCACTTCCTCAGACCGATTGGTATCAACAGAGCTGCGATGAACGAACTCAACAATAGTTTCCAATGCTGGAAGCATAAGATCCTGTTTATTAACTTCTTTCAACCCCTACAGCAATATCAACACCGTTAAGAATAAGCAAATTAACTTCAAACGAATGACAAAAGCTAACCTGAACGATTCCAGTATACGCCTCCAAGATAGAGTTGCGTAAGGTATTGATGTATTCGATCAGATCTTCATCATCTGACTCAATATTGACTTCACCCGCTTGCTTCAGAATACCCAAGACAACACTTGTATATCGCTCGAAGTCTCCTTCAATGGCTAAGGCAATATCAGCAAAGACACTGATGACATGAGGCTTGACGCTGCGATTCAAGATAGGTGACTGCAACAACTCAAGTAAGCAGCGCATGATATCATCGCAATAAGGAGCAATGCCCTTATTGACAGCGCGGCAAATATCACCCAAGACACCAACAGCCGCTGTACATACTTGATATTCCTCGATGTTCTTCAAACCAGCCAAAAGTGGAGCTTGTAAGAAAGGTACATAACGATTGAAATTCTCCTTGAGCTTCTCAGCAATAAATCCAATAGACAAAAGAGCATCTTCATGCGCAACAGCTCCTTTAGAATTGAAAACTTGCAAAAGTAACTGTAAGATGCGATCACTGTGTGGGCTAATATCTTGAAATTCCAACTTTCTCACAATCTGTCCAATCAGACTGCACAAAGAGGACTGCACATTCATACGATCAGGTAAGTTGAACTGAGGGCTGAAGGAGAATTCCAAGCGATTGAGAGCTTCCGTCAACAACATCACGACCACAGGGTGCATATCTAAAGCACAGTTGTCCACCATCACATTCATCGCCTCATAAGCAGTGTTGCGCAGGTTATCATTGTCCCAATCAGGCTTGGCAGTGATCATGCACAACTTCTCAAGCAATGGTGGCATGAATTGAGATAAAACATTGGTAGGAGCTTCATTCTCATCGGCACAAGCTGCAGCTAAATTGTGAACAGCATAGCAAGCTTGAGAGACAACCTTGGCCTCACTGTCATTCAAGGCGTTGGATAACGCAGTCACCATAGGAGGTAGAACATCCGCAGACAGGCTGTGATGATGGAGTTCGCAGATCTTACCAATGACCCAAGCTGAGGTATCACGCACCAATGTCTTTGAATCCTGCAGATAGTTGATTAACAGAGGAACAGCATCAATTACAAGAGGAGAAAGCGTAGAAGTTGCAGGGCCTTCCAAAATCATTCCAAAAGCCATAAGGGCGGATTCTCTCAAGCGCCAATCAGGGTTAGCAACGTTGGACTTCACGAAAGGCAGCACCAGGTCAACAACCTTATCCCTAATGGTTAGCGAAACGGCTTCAAGCAAAGTAGCTGCAGCCATGGAGATAGTCCAATCATCTTCATCGGCATCTTCTTCTTGCTTGGTCATGCATGTGAGAACAAGAGGAACAAGAGTACTGGCAGCTTGCTCAGTGAGACGCAAAAGTTGTCTTGAAGGAGTTGCACCATCTTCCAAATCTTCAACAATCTCAATCTCTTGATCACAAACAGTATTCCAAAACTCAATAGCTTGCATTCCTACAGTGCTGTCGTCTGAACCAATCGCTTTGGTGCTCAATTCAAAGAGAGCCTTAATGTAGCCTTCTAAATACTCGTAGTAAAGCTCAGCCACGGTTGAGCAGCACTCAAAAGCATGTTCGCGAATCTTCACTTCATTGGCTTGAGTGGCTTCGCAAATAGCACGCATGATGGCATCTCTCTCAACTTGCACCTCAAAGTTGCGGGAGGTGAAATCCAAAGAGTTGTTCAATGCCTTAACAGCAGCCAAACGAATATCAGAGCGGCGGTCAGCTCTCATGCCGTCAACAATAGAGGTGAGAATCTGATTGACAACAGGAGGAGGAACTTGCTCAGGGTCCATCACATCGCACATATAACCCAACGCCTCCAAGGAAGCTACTTTGCATCCTTCATGAACTTCTGCACTACTGATATTGTTGAACAGTGTGGACAACAAAGCAGGCCACTCGTTGCGAGGAACATCAACAGCACCAAAAGCAGCTACGGCTTGAGCAGCGGTATGGCTGACAACCTGAACGGGTGATTGAACAGCTTTCAGCAGCTGAATTGAGAAACAGGAGAAAGGGTTCAATTAGATCGATGACAACCAAAATTCACAAGTGATAAAAGAACATACCTCATTTCTAATTCCTTCTTTGAATTGAGGTGGGCACAGAAGCCACTTAGCGATCTTGGCCTCTTGAATGGTTGAGTCCTAAGTGTCCACATCAAAAACCAACCATCGAGTCAGACCAAAAGACTCTTCTTTCGACTGACCAGATATTCCACTTACCTGAGCAGAAATAATATTCTTAATATAAAGACCAGCTAACTGTCTATTGGAAGCTTCTTTGTCTTCCGAGGCCACTTCAGTAGCCAAAGCAAGCAAGAAATCCCCCTGTACAAAAGCAAAGAAGGATTGTCAATTAATCATTCTTTGAAGACACTACAGCTATTAATGCTCACATATCGAGCTTCAATTGCTTGATTCAAGAAAGCTTCAGCTTGTTGACGAATCTCCAAATCTGACAAAGATTACAAGAAGTTCAAAACAATCAGATCAGTTCATCTTTTGGATGAAATAAAATGATTAAAATTACTTACTTTGATGCTGAGCATTCTTAAGTACAGTAGCGAGATCCATGTTGATAAATAGGTAATAAAATAAAATAGATTCTCACAAGGAAAGGTTGGTAAGGAGGGAGAAAGGGAAAGACAAAGAAGTGGTCTAATCGACGTCGAGAAGACTCAACGAACACCCTGCAGACAGCAGCCAGAGGCTCTGAGCAGGCCGTGGATGGCAGCTTCGCTTTTCGATTCTTGAACATTCGGATCTTCGGATATTGGTTGCATGCTGTACGCACTCCAGCACAATGGGAATGAGAAATGCCTCTCTACAGTACGAGTACATGTACAAACATGTTACAAATCAATACTAAAAATTGATCAAAAGCGCACACGCATTCTTGACTATTGCAAGTTACTTTAATTTAATTTATTGTAAATACTAAGAATACTTAAATAATATGTAAATACTTAATCAGAATGGTGTGCGGTCGTAAAAGTTAAACATTAGAACGTAGCCAAAGAGTATGCACGAGGCAGATAGTCAATTCTTGATCAGACGTTAACAATAATAATACAAACAAGAAACCCCCAGAAACCAGACAGACAGATGCCTTCTAATGTATACTTTGAAAGAACATGGGCATGCGGAAAAGACACCATATTAGCATGGTGGGATAATTGTTGCTAATCCAGAGAATTCGTCCTTCACAAACGATGGATGCTGCGGAACAACTTGATTATTAGCAACCACTCCAGGTTTTATTAGCAGCATTCCATTCATATGGATATCCGAAGAACCTTTTGATGCAATAGTGGCGACCTTTCCCTTGGACGAACTAGTTTGGAAAGGAGTTTTCAACTTACAAAGCAGGTTGAGTGACACATTACTCCATAATGATAGCAATGATCTCTTGGAACGCTTTCCACTTCTTTTCTTCTTGTTTGCTATTTATTAAGAACAGATATTAATGGGCAGACACAGCTTACAGCAAGAGTATAATATAAAGTACTCACCATTTACCACGTAAGCTTTCATAAAGTTATCCTGCTCCTCCTTGGAAAAGAATTGACGCTTATTGACAACAAGAATATAATAAATCAAACACACCCCAAAGAAGATTCCCACAGAGATACCGATGGACCTATTCTCCATGTTCGTATTCTCGAACCTCGCTCTTGGGTCTTTCTGGAAAAAGCCTTTTACCACAAAGCAGCTGAAGCACATCATCGATAATGCTCCTGCTATACCAAAAGGACTTCGAAATCCTCTATTCATGCCATCAAAACGAGTGGCAAACACAATATACGCTCCCATCGCACCCCATGACTCGATGCTGGCTTGCAATCCAGCACTTCTCATTATCACATTGCCAAAACTATGTCCATCCACTTTGAAGTAACATGCAACCACAATAACATAGCTCAAAATAGAGCACACTATAATTGCTACTAAAGGCTTGACCTCCTTGACTGATTCTCCTTTCCCACTGGCGTTTAACACAGGCATCACTGCAGTATCTCTGGACACTGTGGCTAAAAAGGAAGGCAGCAAACCAGAACACGCCATGGAGCGCAATTGCCTACCACCACCATATACCATGCCCAGAAAGTTGCCAAACAACAGTGGCAAACAAAAGAAACTAACATATTGAGGATTCACACTTTTCATGGTGGCCGTAATTCCAGTCGATAAGGGAAACATGTCTCGCATGATAGAAGAAGTATCAGAAGAATAAGCACGAGCAGCAACAACTACGCCAATTGCCACTACGATATTACTACACATCACTAACACCATTGCCCAAGGCACGATCTTGTTGGACTAATCGAGCCAAATTAACAGTATTAACACAACCATTTACAGAACTCAGCAACGTAAGAACTTACCACATCGTTGGCACAAGTACGAACATCATCGATACCAGAAAATAGTAAAGCAGCATAAGGCAATATCAAGAGAAAGTTATCAAACCCAGTTTCCAACTTATTGTATTCGGGGCCAAGATATTCAGTTTTGCCGAATTTTAAAGCACCTGCAATGAAATTCAACTGAACTAGCAATGTAAACAATGCCAACGCACCCCAACACCACCAAATCACTTTATTTCCGAGGAGTGGAATAAGAACAGCAAGGACGAACATTCCCAACCATATTACAGGCATCCAGGTGTCATAGTCGAAATCGAGCGTCATCATGAAAACTCTTCCTATTAGATTACAACTGGAGACTGTGTAAAGAATGTACTTGCTTGCCTCCACCATACCAGTGAAGTAACCAATCGTTGGACCCAAAGAGCAGCGCACATAGCCATAGCAACCACCCGAAAATGGCACGATCGATACCATTTCACTCAAGGAGCAAGTCAAAATGAAATAGACAAAAGCTGAAATGCAAATGGCAATAAGATACAAATAGAATCCATACATGTTCATGCCTAGATCAACATCAACCAACAACGATTAATTCGGTCTCACAGGGAAGCAATAATGTCAACAATAATAGCTTGGATAGCCAACAATAGCTCACCCATGTTCCACATCATGGTCTGTTTACCATTCATGATACAGATACCTGTTCAGAACATTCCACCAAACGAATATTTATCGTGATTAAGATAATACAAAGGGTACTAGACAAGAAGCAGGGTGCAGCGTACCAAGACTGTAGAGAAGGAAGTACTCGAAACGAAGATGCTTCCATGCAGCTTTTACCAAATCCTTTGATCCATACATCTCACAGATCAGATCTGTAAATTACAATTGAGAGCCAAGTTGCTGCATGATGGTCATCACTTGAAGATCAGAGAGCTTATCGTCAGAGAGTGCAAGTGAGGGGTGAAGCACTTCATCACTGCCAACTGTGTCAACACCACTGATATCACACAAAATGGAAGTCAGAGTCTAATTTTCGGCTTACGATCAAATATAAAAAGCCTTTCATCCAAGCACATGGTGTTAAGTTCGTCTAGACCCACGCAGTAGTCTAGCATATTATTGTTTTCATTTCATCGTTTTCCTCTCCATCTCACCGGTCAGATAATCGACCCGCGCAATTAATAAAACTCGGGTCGGATCTCATCATCTGGTCTACAATCTGTGGAGTCTAACAAGCAGACTTATTTACGTTGCTAGTAGAAAGAGAAATCGAAATGGAGATATTTCCAAAATAAGAAACAAGCTAACATGCGATTTGGTATATACAGTACTTACACCATCATTCTATCTCTTTCAAACTAGTAGTTTCAAATATTCTATGCTATCAGACGAATTCTGAAAACTAAGTCTTGGTTTCCAGGAATGATATCCAAGCCCTTTGGTCCATACCTATAATCACAAGCAATGTTGGTCAGAGAGCGATCTTAAAACAGCAAATAAGGTCCAAATGATGAAATACGATGACTGGCTCAGATTGCAGTTAAAAAGTCATTTTGTTTCGTCTCACAGAGATCAACACAGATAGATAATGCTCCTCATTGCCAACAGTATTCACTCAAAAAAAGAAAACAACTTACCCCAGCGATGAAGGAATGAAGAGCTCTCTCGCTCCGCCGACTCTCATACCTTCCAGACCAGCATCCATACCTTTGATAACCATACCTGTGCCCTTGCGGAAAACGAAAGGCTGCTTCCGCTTCAGCTTGGCATCAAATACTGTGCCATCTGAAAACATGCCCTCATACAGAATTTTGACAGTAGCGCCAGGTCGTGGCTCAGCACCTTTACCAACGATATAGTCAGTCACTTTCAACCCTTTAGTCCTCTCCACAACTTTAGGCTCGGGTACAACAACACCCTCGTCACCTTCGACTGTAGGCTTCCAGGGCTTAAGACCAACTTTCTTTTGCTTCTTAGAAGGAGGTTGAGACTCTTCATCAAGAGACTTGGACTGGTCTTCCGCAGCGGTGAGTTTAGTCTTCTTGGACTGGCTTTTCTTTGCCTTTGGAGGCTCTTCCACCACTAATTCTTCTTCTTCTTCCTCCTCTTCATCTAAAGGAACAAGCTCAGGAGCTTCCTCATCATCTTCGTCATCGTCTTCTTCTTCATCACCATGATCGCCATCACACTCAGAGCCCCAGCTCCACTGGCCTGTGACATGCAACTCTCCACCTGTCACCTTGAGAACCACAGGACCATCCTCTTCTCCAAACTCATGACCAAGCAAGCATTGATACTGCTTATTAGAGGGGTCAACTATGCCCAGGATCAACTCTTGCTCGTTTTCTCCGCTCTGAGCATAAACAACAAGTGGAGGGCGACTACTCTTGCTTTTGAACCGATCGGGATTTGCACACGCCGTCAGAAGCTTAAGCTGGTAGCCCTCAGGGATGGGAATCTCCATCCCTTCTTCATCGATTACTTCACCAAAGAAGCCCATGATGACTTGATTTGATTGTGTGGCTTGGCTTTGTGGTTGCTGTCGAATGGCGCACTTTTGCCCATTTTACCCTCTTGCCCGGTTTTAGAGGAGAATGACGCTGTGAAGATAACCTGGGCCGATAACCTGGGCCTCTGGACTGATGAGGTTTTTCAGTTTTTTCACGACAGTCTTCAAACTACCTTTTCAGTTTTCACCGTCATTCAGTAGGGTACATCATGCACAATTCAATTCAAGCTTTGACTCCTATCAAATTGCTTCGTTTTGGGCTGTATTCGACCAAAAATGCAGAGACGAAGAGGGTAAAAAAACATCTGCTTCATCTTTCAACACCGTTTGCTTTCTCCATGAAGCCTCTCTATAAGTTACATTAGTACCACCTGATAGAGTGGGTATTGTACTAACCCTTGCGTATTTTTATCCTTTCTTAGGCCTTCTGGGACTGAAGAACAATGCTGTAAAAGGGCTCGAATAAAAGATGTCATTGGACACTGGAGACACTTATTGTGGGCTGTAGACATGCTAATATGAATTATGCGTCAATGCGGACCGAAGGAATGACCGAACTGGCTGATATATTTAGTCTAATTCTCCCTGCTGACCTCTGGAGACCACGTTCGGTCCATACGGCCCAGACCCTTGGATCTAAATGTTTGGTGGTCATATTTGCTCTCTTATGGGTGAATTTTCTCTTTAACTCATATCTATACCTGTATCGCTGCATATACTCGTATGATGGGACTGCAGAATGCCCCAAGAGAGAATACATATAATGCAAGACCCTTGTGAGCTAATGCACAAGAGGCTATGCAACACTTTCAAGACAAGTGTCCACATTATATGTTCCCAGGTTGTCGACAGAGTTCAAGAGGGTAACAACGCCAAGCATATTGGGTCTGTACTGTCAAATAGGTTCCCATTACTTGCCTGTATTATTGTTGAGAGTGGTACCAGGGTCGAACAACCTGGGGATACAGCTATTATCTCCAATAGTATTAGTGAGTTATTTACTTATCATTGGTATATTCAAACTACTGTGTGCAAAACTATCCTCTACCTGATGCTTTCAGGTCGGTTACTAGGACAAGATCACGTAGTGATGATGTCCTCATTCCTGTCTATGATCTATATAAGTAGATGTTCAATATTTTTGATCAGTTGTATCGAAGACTACTTGATAGGAAGTTCCCACACAGTATTGGATGAAAAGGCAAGTCTGGGGAGAGTGTTCATTGCCACAAGCTCATGATGTCTTGCATCGTTTAAAATATAATAAATATACACAGAAATATTGTACATAGTGTTGAATCGCGCTATTTCCGGAGCTATTGTCTTTCTTTGAGTGATGAAATAGTAGAAAAGCGAATATAATGTGTAAACATAAATGTTAATCATTTTTTTTCAATTTTTGTTTTAATTTTTACATAACCAGCAGGCCCAGGTTATCGGCCCAGGTTATCTTCACTGGTAAGGAGCACAGACTATCTAATAACCCCCCAACTGCTAGAAACAATAGTCTAATACACAGAAGTAAAGAGTGTGACGGTCTTGGAAAGTTTGGCATTCACTTTGGCAATTGCGGGTACTAGGTTCCTCAACAGCTTCATGATAGAGGAGGGACCAAACCGGGCGAGTATACCTTCATGGTTGAAGCTGCCTCCATTAGAGCGGTAAATGTCCTGCAGGAACTCGAGGGATGAGGGTCCGAGGCGGCCGGTTGCTTCCACATCAAACGTGAAATACACCTGAGGATTTCTCCCCACCAATGTGGTGTGCTTCTCATAGTGTGCTTGCTTCTCCTGGTCTCTAGCCATATTGACCACATCCGGGTTGAGGTGGGGAGCTTTTGCTCTGTACCGAGGTGCTGCCGGGTTCCCCATCGCGACGTCCAGATGATAATTCTTGACCTCGGAGTGGGTGGGGAGGATTAGGTAGAGGTCCGTCTTAACCACTTTAATTCGCCCATTGCTGCCACCTCCCGCTTCTGCCTCTGCCGTTCTTGCTTGACCCACCGCCGCGGGAGGTGACAGCGCGTTGACAAAACCCCGTCTTTCGAATGCACCTTTCCAACCTCTCTGCTGAGATGCGGAGAGTCGATGAGGAAGGAATTCACTGAGGCTGAGACTCCTCTGGATCAGCACAAGACCTCCGGTGACACACAATCGTGAGGTCTATCCCTTGAAACTGTGGATTCTACACCCGCAATAACCTGGACCCCCCCCCACCACCACCAACGTGTGGTTGTTGGTTGCTGTTGTGAGTGGGGGTCCAAACGCTTCCGCCAGCCCCTCTTCACTTTCCTTCTGCCCCTCAGACAAGGAATGCTTGAGTCTCCAGAACCAAGCAAGAAAGTGGAAGGTCATTTGCTTACAATCCGCTATACATATCACATAGAAGGACTGGTATTGTATATCACATGTATACTGTGGTTTAGTTGACAATCTCGACGGGCAGGTCCGAAATCATCAAGTAGCCGATCACCGCTTTGACTTGCTGGACTTGAATACTGTTCAATCTCACCTAAATACAAGAATGACGTCATTGGCTAAGCTAAGATGAAACACACATGAGAGAAATACCTTTGGTGGGGAACGGTTTAGTGCTGATGTGCGAACCGCATTAATGATCGCTTTAAATGCTCCATAGGGAAGATTCTATTATGAACAAGACAAAGCAGCATTACCAACAGGCAAAAGATGAAGCGAGTCTGATATCCAAACGCTCACATAGATCCTGCTGCCTTCTCGATCCAATGTATCAGCTTGCTCATCCCACCGATTAGATATCCTCGTCGCCAACTGACTGTTGGGAAAAGCTTGAAGTAGTGCCTTTCTGTTTGCACAAATCTGACTTCCTGAAACATTGAAGTACACCACCTGACTCTGATCGATTGACGAGATATCAGTTCTTAGAGAGAGGTTGGCTCGGTTCTGTGCACAAACAGCTGGAAGCAACTTTTCCAGGCGCTTCAACGCATCAGCAATCTGAGGAATACCAACACCTGTATTTAGCGAGGGTTCTCCTTGACGTAACTCATCCTCATTAGGTTTCGGGACAGCAGGGAATTCATACACAGAGAGTACATAATTCTCCACAAACAGAATCTCGTCCAGTATTTTGGATCGGTTGTTGGCCACAGCTCGCTGTATCTGCTCAATAACCTTTCCTAAAGAACTGAGCCTATTTATTCTAGATACGCACTGATTAATATATGCGCCGAGATCGATCTTTGGCAGAGATTCACTGGCAGTCGATGTGCTGTTGCCAGCGATAACAGGTGAGTCAGTGATGTTGAAGTCAACTGACTGGAACATTTCCACCTCCGGTTCAAAATCAAAATGAACATTTTGTTGATCGCTCAGCTCATAAACGACCCATTTTTCAATAGGGTAACTCGCGGAGTTATAGGTATTATAATTATAGTTGCAAGTAGGAGGGTAACCAGTCGGATTACTGCTTATTTCCACGAAATAATAATAAGTATTATACATGTAATACTCGAATCCAGAACTCAGCTTCACAGATCCCGCAAATGTCTTAACAGGAGAGTTATCACCCTCGTACAAGAACCAATTGACAGATGTCGGGTTAGATCCCAATAAGGCTTGATCGGTGACAAAGCCTATCCAGCGTGCCGATCCAACACCAATAAGCAGATGCTTTACTCCACTGGTAATAGTTGGCATGGCATTAATAGGAGTGTCGACTTCTTTCACATATCTAATTGTAGCTTTATTATAGTTCACTCGAATGAAATTCCACAATTCCGAAGCCTGCTTACTAGCCATGATGATCTCTAAAGCCGATAACCCGTCAGAGTAACGGGGCGTACCCAGACGAAAGAAATCGCTTAAAGTCCCAAATCCCGCTTGTATAGTTACAAGAGAAGGTAGAACGAGGTGATCCAAAAAAGAGGGCTTTGGGTCCAGCTGGTTACTCTGCATGCTGTCCAGAATAGGTTGTAGCCATTCCGCATCAAAGTCCAGAAAGATATTTCCCTCTCTATCGCGGACCATGAAACTGCGCCAGCGAGGGTGCAATAAGACTCCCAACAAGCCGCATTGTCGGCCTGCACTGAGGATAAGATCATATGAAATGGTGATCTCGGTTCCACCAACATTGAGAGTCAACAGCTTCTCTTTTTCCTTGCCATTGCTATCAGCAGCAGGTAGGCAACGCTTCGTAACACAAAATCTCTGGGCTTTGTCTTCAAATTCTTTGAGGAGGGAAGCGAGCTCTAGAGTTTCAGAATTCACTCCATGCAAAGCAGCATGAAGCTGTTCCGAAATACCTTCACCAACCCCCATTAAAGATTGCTTTTCATTCTCGATTTGTAGCGAGATCTCTTGAATCATTTTCGTTGATATTTGAACTACCGATGGACAGGTAGATTTGGGTCCTTCTTTATCTAGCTCGTTAGCATCTCCAGTGCCTGAGGCTCCAGCTTTACTCATGTCAGTGGCCTTCAAGACACGACAGAATATTAAAGTTAATCCCAACAAAATGAAATCATTAGTGTGATATTTCAAAGGTGAAAAGAAGGTACTTTTGGTGTGGCATTTGTTGTGCCATTGTCTTTTGTATGATTTGAACGAGCAAGAGATGAACGCAAGTCTTCATCACCAGTTGGTCGAGTAGAGCTAATAGAGGTAGCCTGGCCATTGTGCCGGAACTCTACCTTCAGCTTGATATTCTTTCGGTCATCTTTCGAACCTTCCCAAATCTTTGTGAGCTGCAGCCAACAACTCAAGAATAAGCTATTTTATACTTTTATACTTTATGTCCACTCACCTCATCAGCTCGAGCGGCAGGGTCAAGTTTGGATAGTCTTTCATAGACGCTATCTTCGATGACTTTGCTTTGCACCAAGAAGCGATGCTTGCCTGTTTTCTCTTCCTGATTCATTGCTAATTGATCGAGGCTACAAGAGAGTATCAGTATTACTTACAGAAGGAAGAAACCAGGTCTAACTCTGACTTACTTGCACTCGGTGTCGATGAGGATAATGCTGACTTCCTCAGTCTTTCCCACATCTAATATTTGTTGATTTGGACGGACATTATACCATGAAGGTTGTGTTGTCTTCACTTTGAAAGCAATTCGGCTTTTGGAGACATTGGTGACGTTTAAAATCTGATACAAAACAAAACAAATGAAGTCAAACATGAACAACCACAGCCATAAGTGATGACGGCATTACCGCTTTAGCCTGAATTCCTCTTTCTAGATTAAGGACTAAGGTTCCTGAAGGCTCCAATGAGACCTGTACGAAGCATTGGAAAGATGGTAAAACACTTCCTCTTCTTCATTTTTTATCATTTGGATTATCCACTTACCAATGAAAGATCACTCATTTGAAATATAGAAGGAGTAGTAGATACGGATAGATAATACAAGTCAGTGGCTCTTGGTTCATTTGCTCGTTGTCTCATACTCGAGCTCTGCAACTCTGCCCCAACAATTGGCGATCTACCCCAACAACAACAACTCATCCATCCATCAAATCTTGGTCTTCTGATGCGCCCCACTCACACGCTGAAGTCGGCCGGCACAGGCTTTTCGTATTTCGGGATTTTCGTTTAGCACGATTTTCGGGATTTTCGGGATAAAACGCGCAGCTCATCCAACAAACCACATGGAAAAGGACTTGATAAACGCGTTTTATCGTCACGAAAATCCCGAAATACGAAAGGCCTGTGTCGGCAAAGAAGTCACCCCTGGTACAAAATTTTCGTTTTCGGTTTTCGGAGTTGTGATAACTCGGAGTTGAATGGCTGTTATAACTCGCTTTTTATGACTTTTCTTCAGGATTTTTGTTTTCGGTTTTCGGAGTCTTCTGATGACGATCCCGAAAAGACCGTTTATGCTGCCAAAAAAGACGTTTTCCCAACGAAAACGAAAAAAATGTTGGGTGACTTGCCGGGCCAAACTGCCGTGAGGGGTGGGATTTAGTTGATTGAGCCAAACCCTCCTCTCACCAAACTCGAACTCTTGGCCAATTGACAAGAGTATTCCGCGGCATTCCACCGACCTTCTAACTATTACCCTCTATAGATGGGTTTGGATGGGGCGGGGCAAAAGCTTTAGCTTGTTGACGGAACGGTATTTTAGTGAATTATTTTAGACAGCTTTCTATCCGATCTGAATAATGAATCCTTTAACGCAATTGAGCGATGACTCTATTCAATCTGTGTTGCATACCGTTGGCGAGGTCAAAAGTTGGCTTGCCAACCACATCAAGGCCATAACCCAAAACTTGTCTGACATCTTGCAAAGCAGACTTGTAACGTTCACAGGCTTCGTAAGCCTGAGCTCTTCTCATCAAAGCCTTCACATCATCAGGCTTATATTCCAACACAACAGTGGAGTCGTGGATGACAGCATCGAAGTTCGACAACTGCTTGTAGCAGGCTGCTCGGTTATTGTAGCACTTAAGGGCCAACTCGGTCGACTGTAATGAAATAAGAGCATTAGTTTGAGATAAATGGCATGATGAGGGATATTATAGACAGATACCTTGTCAGTAATGCTGTCCAGACAGCGAGTATAAACTTTGATAGCTTCCTCGAACTTGGCGCCCTTGAAGAGATTATCTCCCTCCTCCTTCATTCTCTCCTTGGGATCCAAGTTGGACACACGTTGCTTCTCAGCGCGCTCATATTGAGGGCGAATACGATCCATCAATCTGTTGAGATCAGCATTGGTAGGATCAAGACGAAGACCGGAATCAGCACTCTTGTAGGCATTAACCACGTCTCCTTCCTTGAGCTGAATCTCAGCTAAGGTGATATAGCCATCCACTCTCTTCAATCGAATAGCCTCCTCAATCTCACGAGACTTGGCCTTAAGATCAGCATTGGAAGAGTCAATTCCCAGGCCTCTCTTGACAGAATCAAGGGCACCCTCCAAGTTGCCCAAGTTCTGCAAGGCCAAGGCATGGCGGAAATAGCCCTTAACAAAGGACTTATCTGTCATGATGCACTGTCTTCCATCCTCAGCAGCCTCTTGCCACTTGTTCAAAGCAGCATAGCATGCACTTCGGTTGCTGAAGAAAGTAACATCCGAGGAATCTAATTCGATGGCCTCGGAGTACTTCTGAATAGCCTCGGCATATTGCTTGTTCTTGAAGTAAGTATTACCTTCGCTATAGAGAGAAAAACAGAGAACAAAAGTGATCAATCATTACATCACAGTGCGTTTTCTGGAAAATCTTTTGAATTCTTACTTTTTCTTTTGTTGTGCTGAAAAGGGAAGAAGAGATCAAGTCAAAGAATCAAATCAAAAGTAAGAAAACAATAGAACAAAAGTAAAAATAAGGATGATTCTTACCAGCTGCCTTGGACATCTTCGATAGAATGGATCAATCACTAAAATGGAATAATGGAAGGCAAAGTCTTTGGCGGCTGTGGTCTGCCTTTCCTTCTCGAAGCCTTCTAGCCAACTGGCTATTTGACTTTCTGGCCTGGGGTTGTGGGCGAGGGAGTAGGGATTTAGACATCTGGAAATCTAGACCCCGCACCCAGTGGATAGTCCACCTAGATATCTGGATATCTGGACGTCTGTCTCTCAGAGGTTCTGTCCAGTGAATAAGAAAGACAAAAGGCAATCAATCAATCCATCCTCTCTTTGATCATTCTATTCATAGGAGGAAGATTTGACTTTATTGTGTCTACTTAATTAAAAGAAAAATCATGTTTAATTTTCTATTAAAGAAAGCAGAAAATGGAAATGAAGAAAAAGATGAAAATGAGCAAACCATCGCCATGGAAACACAACAACCAGAGCAACAACCCATTGACAAGGAAGAGGTAGGAGATCAACTACTTAATAATTCCCTGCTTCTCTATTTGTTTTAATGTCTACTTCTGTACTAGATTAGAAGAAGACGCCTTGCCCGTGTCGCTTTGAGCATGGAAACAAATAACAACAACAATAATAATAATAGCAATAGTCCAAATATGAAATCCACAAGTCAAGACAGAATGGATATTGTGACTTCTCCTGACACTACTGGTCTTGCACCATCGCCAATGATCCGAAGTCCTTCTCTAACTCTCTCACTAGGTGGTGGCAATGAGGCATTCAACTCTCCTAACAAGAAGATCCGCGAGAGCAGTCAGCCTCACGACCTCAGCCCCAAGGCTTCTTCTTTATCTCCCACACGTGTGTTGAGTCGTGAATTAGAATCTTTAGCACTCAATCTGAACTTGGAGTTTTGTTTGCAGGTTACCTTACGTAAAGAAGGAGTGGATCCTTCCTGTCTCTACTTAGGTGATGATTTAGACAGCATGGGGGATTTATTGAGTATTAGCAACCTCTCTGAGGTGATTTGCGCTCGTCTTGCTAGGAAATCAGATATTGATGCTGTATCCTATCTTGTTGCTTGCTACAAGCGTGTTGTAGTAAAGGAAGGTGCTTGTAATGAGTCCATTCGACACAGCCTGGTCAAGTGCAAGGAGCAGATAGTTTCCTTCTTGGCTACGTGTTTGGGTATGCCAGAGATGTTTGATGAATCCAGCGCACGCTCTTTATTCCATTTTGCTACTTTCCTGGCGGAAGATACATCCTCCATTTCTGTGCTGTTGATCAAAGAGGTTGTCGATGAGCTGCAGAAACAGGACTACCTCGAAAACGTTGCTTCGCAATTATTAGCTCAAGTGACGACACAATTGAGTGCTTCTTCTTCAACACCACCACCATCGGTCTTTCATCAAGCAAATCGTATGATGCGCTCTGTCTTGGATAACTTTAGCACCCCCTTAGCTCTTCTCAAGGCACTTTGTAGAGAGAAGCGCTTGGCAAGAGCGGTGGGAGATGCCCCTGGATTTCTGGCAACTCCTGAAGATTTACAATCTATTCCGAATGTATATAATGTGCCTCCGCAACTTGCTCACAATGCTTTCTATATTGAGTCGAAAGGAAAGAAAGGAGCAGCTGTTGAGCATCATACTTTTCTGGGTCGTGTGTTGCGCATCGCACCGGATGAATCAGATCCCCAATTGCGGGAAATGTTCAAGGATAGTTATCGGCAAACTCGCAACATTCTCGAGGGTCGGATAAATGACATACGAAAGGTCGCTCAGAATGCCCAATCTACAGTGGCAGAGGTTCTTCTAGCGCTTCTAAAGTGTGGTGGAGCAACAAAAGAGGTCGCAATGACGTGGCTAAGGCAAGCGATAGTTAATAATACTGAAGCAGAAAAAGACCGACCTTCTCCTTTGTTAGCATCTTCTAATGGATTTATGGTTGGCTTGGCTGCTGTCGCATTGCAGCTTGCCAGACCAGTCTTCCAAGATATGGAGAAGTTGCAAAAGGTGAAAGTGAACTTTCTTCAATCTGCGGAAGGATTGGAACTCTTTCCTGCTGACCTCACTGCGTTATCTTCTGCTGCTGCGTTGAATAATCCGCAACCATTGGAACCTTGCAATGAGTCTTTTACTTTTATTTCACAGTCATTCTTTATGTGTTGGCGAGCTGTTCATTTGGGTATTGTTCCACAATGTACCCGCTATAAGCATATTGTGCGCAATCTGTCTCATCACTTTGCTGGTCTGCAAAGTGGTGATCAGCATGCGATCGCATATTTTACAATGAAATCGGTGGCAGATTCTCTACTTTTAGCCCCAGGTCTCTTATCTGATCTCTTGGCATTCACATCAGCAGGGGCTTCATTGTTACTTCGCGCATTTCATGTCGAAGAGAGCTATGAACAGCATACTCTTTCTCGTTCAGTTTGGCTGCTCTCTCCAACTGACCACAGCCCCGAGCAGTTGGCTCTATTGCTGCGTTTACCTGAACACTTTGTGGATGATATTATGTCCATCCTTCTCTTCGTAGCCAAAACTGCACCTAGTGTATTGCGCTCAACTTCCTTAAATTATGTTCTAAGTCTTGTCTTATTCTTCCTTCGACGACCTTGGGCAGTGAAAAGTCCACACTTGCGAGCGAAATTTGGCGAATTGCTGTTTTATGTCTTTCTCCCCGTTGCAGAGCGAGGAATGCACGATACTTACACGTAAGTCAAGGTTTTTTCAAATTGATGGTGCCTTTGTTCTGATTGTTTGCTTGTTGTGGTCGATGCATAGAAACGAGAGATCAGTGGATGGCGTCAATGCTGGCATGCTCGCCACGCATATCGAGGCACAGAAGTTCTTAGCTCCTGCACTACTTCTGTTATATGGTGATGTCGAACGCACAGGGTTTTATGAGAAGTTATCGAACAGGCGAAGTATTATGGTTGTCTTGAAACATTTATGGACTTTGCCCACTCATCGACCAGCTTTCCGAGGCATCGCCACCATGGATATTGATACACGTCATCTAGAGGAAGCTGACGCTGATATACAACAGTCGTCTGCATCCGGCGCTCATGGACAAAATTCCTTTGTTCGGTTTGCCAATGGTCTGCTCAATGAAGCGAACTATCTGGTTGCTGGCACCATGGACAAGTTGGCAGATATTCGCAAAACACAAATGCTCATGCAAAATGCAGCTGAATGGTCTGCATTACCCGAAGATGAACGAAATATGATAAAAGAGCGTCATGAAAATAATGAGTCTGAATGTAAGACATATGCAGGATTGTGTTTAGATACGTTGAATATGCTCAACTACCTCACCTCGGATGAAGTCATTCGCACACCGTTTCTATTCGAAGAAATTCTTCCACGTTTCACTTCTACATTGCTCAATGTGTTACAACGTATTGTTGGAACCAAGAGCTTGGAGATTAAAGTTGATAACATGGAAATGTACAACTTCCAACCTCGCATCTGTCTATTGGAAATTGTTCAAACTATGCTACATTTTCATGCAGAGCCTCCATTCTGGAATGCTGTAGCGCGAGATGCTTTCTATAGTGATGGGGGTCCATTGCGAAAGGCTATTTCCACAGTCATACGTTTGGGTCTGCTTAGTAATGAGGATGTAGATCAACTCCGTCTTCTCTACGAACATGTTCAGAAATGTCGTGCAGAGGTGGTGGATCTTGATTCTTTAGTTGAAGATGCTCCATTTGAATTCTTGGACCCACTTATGGATACTTTAATGCGTGATCCTGTTCGTTTACCAACTTCCAAGACTGTGGTTGATCGTTCCACGATTGCTCAGCATTTGCTAAATGTGGAGACAGGTTGGTCTAATTCGCTACGCTGTTTTTGGTTAAGTAGATAAGTCTCATCGTTTTGTTCTCTTGATGTTTCTTTGTAGATCCTTTCAATCGCCAGCCGTTGACAATCGACATGGTGGAACCTCAACCAGAGCTCAAAGCGAAGATCCAAGCCTGGCTGGATAGCAAACTCAAGAAATGAGTGTCTTAATGTACAAACCTTCTATCGATCAATGTCGGGCTGACACAATAAGCTAAATGCAAAATGTTAATTATTCGCTTAAAATCAACCAATAATTACTTGCACACCTCCACCTCTAGAAGTCCATCACAGCAGCTACTTCTTAAGTTAATATTAGTTGTTGGATTTAATGGAAGCCATAAGGTGAAAGTTTTTCCTGAACGACGAGTGTTCGCACTCGTTCGCTCCAATAGTTCAGCATGTGCGCGGAATCGATCAATACACAGAAATCGTCACTACTATCCCGGAAAGTGGTTGGACGAGAAGTCCATAACACCCGCACGAATACTATTTCGTCCACTTTGCAGCCCATAGAATTAGCAAACAATACCTCTCGCGCGCGCGCATTTTCGCCACTGGATCACCAACCGAGCTTTTGGATAGTCCCAGCTTGACCTGAATCCTGACTACAATAAACTTCTTCCCAATTTTCCCAATTTCTGACAACTCCAAAATAGTAATACTCACAACATTTCGCTCCTGCAATTCATGAGTTGTATTCCTTACAATTCCATGATAGCAAATCTCATCAGTGGATTTACGGAACGTCAGCTTTCCGAGCTCCTTGATGGCTAGACCGGGAATCTCCTTGATTAGTCACGAGAGATTCCACAACAAGACCTTCGTTCACTTCGTCCATTGATGCGTTGTGGGGATAAAATAAAGAAACTTGCTCTATGTTAAGTTATAGTATGTTAAGCTCTATGTATGTTGCGCTGGTATAGTTGAGTTTAACGATGGTGCGGTACAGCTACTGCATATGTCGGACTTGCTGTGCTGCATGCTATTATTTGAAAAGTCTGGTGTAGAAGAGTCTCTTACGACGATTCGCTGGATTTGTTTTCCACACCAGTCCACACCGGGC
>VKHL01000268.1:0-21457 GCA_015146655.1 Ochromonas danica
ACAGTAGCTACATGTACTGTAGTGGTAGTTAGACTCTACAGTAGCTACATGTACTGTAGTGGTAGTTAGACTCTACAGTAGCTACATGTACTGTAGTGGTAGTCTGGACTCTACAGTAGCTACATGTACTGTAGTGTATATGGTATCCCGTAGTCTATACTGTACTACTGTAGTATGGGGTAGTCACTAGTAAGAAGAGTAAGAAGTGGATTACTACTTTGTTGTCTTATAACACACACTATATGTACACTAGAACACTAGACTAGCTGCTTACTAGCCCTCAGAGAGAGAGAGAAAGGGTGGTAGTAGCCGCAGGAGGAGGAGGAGGAGGAGCGAAAGCAGCGAGTGTGTCTTGGAAGGCTAGCAGGTGCTCTTTGAAGTCCAGCGGGCAGATGAAAGTTGGGCGAATACGCCGCCTCGAAGGCTCTATGACTACCTCTGCGAGGGTGCGCCTTCTCTTGGCAGAGGGACTAGTTACAGGAGAAGAGGTAGTAGCAGCAGGAGGAGGTGAAGGTAGCGCTCTCTTGTGGCGGTAGCTGTCGTTTTGATAGAGCGACTCCTCGTCTGAGATGCTGTTCGTAACTGTCACAGGACTACCACGAGGGATAGCAGGAGGAGGAGGAGGAGAGGGCGAGACAGTGTCTACTACCCTCCCAACCTCCTCCTCCTCCTCCTGCTGGGCAGCTATTAGTTCTAGCTCTTCTTTGTTTTGGAATATAGACAGCTTGGCTAGCTCCACCTTCTTGTTGGCGAAGGAGGAGGAGGTGGTGGTGGTGGTGGAGGAGGAGGGTAGCAGGTGTAGTCTGTCCAGGAAGGTGTCGGAGGTCTCCAAGGCTAGTTGAGTCATCTCCCCTGGGGGCAGCCAGAAGCCACAGCTGGAGGAGGAGGAGGAGGAACGAGCATTCGCTGTGGTAGTGTGGCTCTTGCTAGCAGCGCAGGAGGAGGAGGAGGAGGGTAGCGGGTGATCCACTAGCTCGAGGGCATTCCACAGGCTGTCCTCTGACATGGTAGCAGCAGCAGCAGTGTTATTGTTATTGCGTGGTAGAGGTTGAAGAGGTGGCAATGCGAAGAGAGGTAGTGCAGGGCGAATAGTGTAGAAGAGCTGCACTAGCACCACCTCCTCGGTAGAGGTGGAGCAGGAGGAGGAGGAGGAGGGGTGCTGGGCTAGTCGCAGAGAGTCTCCCACGGCAGTGCTTGGCGAGGACAGCAAAGAGGCGCTGAGCGAGCCTTCCCCATTGAGACAGACTACCTCCAGCCTGGACGACAGACTAGGCACTCCCTTCCACTTCTCCTCCAGATAGCGCAGCACATGCTTCCAGGTCTTGTTGGACTAGTATAGACGAGAGGAGTCAGTCATGGAGGAGGAGGAGGAGGTAGGAGGAGGAGGAGGAGGAGGAGGTACCTTTAAAGTTAAGTCCAGCATGTGTTTCTTGCCAATAGCACAAATGGAAGCTTTGGTATCTTCATCTGTGGGAAGAAATCTCAATTTGATCTGAGAGGTAGCAAGGGAGGAGGAGGAGGAGGAGGAGGAGGAGGAGGAGGGTGTCATAATCGAATTAATTGACTGTGAGACTGTTGAGAGCCACTGGACAACGCGTTTCTCCCCTCAGCCACCACAAGAGAAACGTGTTCTTCCTCTTTTTCAAATTCGAACCATACCCCGCGCATTAAAACTATTTCCCTTGTTTGAAGTCTAGAACTCCAGAATCCTACTGGACTAACCTGCTAAATATCTAGACTAGACCACCTACCACTTACAGTGTACAGTATCCTGCTTTTCAAAAATCAACAACTGGGAACTAATTAAATATCATTATTATCAATAGCTCATCCCCGTAGGGCGGGTTGATTCAACAGACTGGGAATACTTTCATGCATAATACCACAACTTACAACACGTCTAATCCCTGGTTATATAAACAATGAAACACGCAAACAAGCAACACCGAGAAAACTCAAGCTGAAGGGAGAGGAGGACTTACAACGCTTGACTCATGACTCATCATTTCAAAATGCAGGAAATAAACTCGACTATCGGCATCCAAGTGCATGGAAGCAACTCCATTCACAGAGTAGGCGAGAGAAAACATCTTTGCTGTGGAGGGTATCTCGATGCCTCTCATTCGTAATTCACACAATGATTCCATCGCGGTGTTGAATTCTGCAACAGACTCGGTCGAGATCTTTAGATCACTAGAAGACACATCTGAAGAAGTAGAATGATCACTGCAAGGAATTGAAGAAGGACTGGAGCCAGACATGGAACGAGAGCTCGTGGACGATTCGTCATTGGCTGTCAGCTCGTCAACAGTCGGTTCAAGAAGAAAATTTAGCACGTCATCATCATCTTGCGAGTCATAACAACTAATATCTGTAGACACAGAGGACGAACCATGGGGTCCAATTTCATCTCGATGGCCAAGTTTCAACATTGCGGAAGATGGATCAAGAACGGGTATATCAGATGTTCCAGAGAGAGTGAAGTGAAAACTAATCACTCCAGTTCCATCAGACCGCACACGAAGATTGGTCACACCAACTTCGAAACTGAGATCAGGAGAACTTTCCATACTTCCCCGCCAAAAAGCACTGATATTCTTCATCCCCAGCACTTCCAAATTTCTCTTCCCCTTTGCCAACATTTCCTCTGAGAAGAGCAGAGAAGTTAGTTTTGATATATGTACAACACATTAATATCTAACTCTTTCTTACGTGCACACTGTTGTCGAAAGATAGAGTCTGGGCGGCAAAACTGGAACAAGTACTGGTTCATCAGCTTCTGATCGCAAGAGTTGTAGACATTGCGAAACATGGCAGCATAATCCCTGCGAATGTCATGTTTGAGGATTTTGGGCAGCACGACATGCTTGACAAGACGTCCATTTCTTCTGCGATTGAAGTAGACGCCACCATGAGGACCCAGAGGAACACTTTTCTCCTCTGAGCGCACACGTTTTTTCTTCCCAGAACTGCCTTGACTGTGAGGCAACCGACAGAATGGCAATGAGAAGCAATAGTTTAAGATACAACTAGAGCACAAAGGAAAGATGCAGAATCGTACCAAGATCCTTCAGAACCATCCCACAGTGTTTCCACGAGGTCATCGTCAACGAAAGCTTCCAGTGCAATCACTGTCAACCATACGAGAACAATCGATCATTCACACACCACCGGATTACCTCGAATAAATAAATAAAAGCATCACCTTGGAATGACGGTACTTCCGAATTACTCATCTTGTTACCTGTTATCTGAGTCAATCACAATCTCTTTTCTCTCTTTTCATTCCGCCGAACTCAGAAGACCTGCGCAAAACAATAATTGCAGTGCAGTGACACTGTGGGTAGTTCCTAGTCTATCTAGTCTATCTAGTCTAGACCAGACCAGGTAGTGACAGTCTTCGAGTCATGATTATACACCCTAGAACATCTTCAACTAATACCATCTATTCTATTGGATTCGTTTGGAAAGTTACTACAGTAGGACCTAGTGATACTTTGTCACCGTCCGAAATTAAGCTTCCTACATCCAGCAAAAGTCTGCTTTATGGAGTTATAACCAGCATGAGGGAATGTTGGCGGTTTCAATGGCCAAGACGTGGTGATTGATTTGAAGAAAATTGTCAATCTGTCCTGTTCTCATCCCTATGACCTTGTGTAATGAGCTGTTGTTTTGCTAGCACTAGGTTGCTAACTAGCTGTCTGTTGCTAGCTTTGCCCCTCTTGCTTTCTCTTCTTCCATCAAGTCATTCTGTTTGGACAGGATTCGATTTGGTGCGCAACCGTTTGCATGCCTTTGGATCAAATGACACCACCTCCTTCATCAAGATCACAGCCTCTTCAGTTTGTAGACAAAGCCTCACCTATTCTTGCACCCCTTTGAACATCCCTTCTTCGAACAGAGAGTCCAACTTCGGCTACGCGGTAGCGAATATTGGCGATCTTGACGGTGACGGACATGATGATATTGCTGTCGGCGCTCCTGGTGACAACATAGACTATGGTGGAGACATTGGGCTACAGAAGGCAGTAGGGTCTATCTACATCTTATTTATGAATGAAAATGCAACAGTGAACAATGTTACTCGAATTAGTGGTAACATCAGCAATGGCCCTGTAGTCTACGCTAATGACCAATTTGGTTATTCCATAGCAGCATTAGGTGATTTAGATGGTGATGGTATTGTAGATATCGCTGTAGGAGCCCCTGGGTATATCATCTCGTCTGCCTACATCCTCTTCATGCATGCCAACGGCACTGTGCGAGAACACTCACTCATTCGAGGGGCTTATCATGGAGCAATTCCTCCTGGTTATAATGCTTCCTCCTATTCCTATTCCATTAAAGAAAACTATACATACAATGGACCACCTATCACGTATGGTTGTCGTTTTGGTGTTTCACTGGTTGCAATAGGTGATCTGGATGGAGATAACACAACCGAACTAGCCATCGGTCAAGTGGACTCTTCTACTGGCTTATCGAATGTTTACATTCTGTTCTTACATCCCAATGGTACCATGAAGAGCTATACTACAATCAGTGCTGGAGTTGGTGGAGGCCCTGACATTTCCACGACGTTTACTGGCTTTGGCTCTTCTTTGATGTCTTTCCCTGACCTCAACAATGACACTATTCCAGAACTGGTCATTGGTGCACCATTCCTTTATGAGGCAGAGTTATTAAACGTTGATGCAGGTACTGTTTTCGTCCTCTTCATGACGAAGCAAGGTGTGGCCAATCACAGCACCACTATCAGCCAAACATCTGCAAAGCGCCTGGGAGTGGGGCCAACTCTTCCTCTTGTTTCATATGACGAATGTGGATCAAGTTTGACGATGATAGGTGATATCAATCGAGATAGATATAGACAACGTAGACCGAAAGAGCTTTCACCAAAGCGCTCTATTTCCATCCCTGATATTATCATGGGCTGTCCCCAGAGTCGCTCTTCAAATCTTCCTGGTCGTCTCTTCTTCTTGTTCTTGACTTTATCTGGAGAGAGCCAAGGATACACTGTTATTCCTGCTTCAAGTGATGCTGCCATCATGGCTAATCATCTGTCGCCATATGATCAATTCGCTCAGTCACTCTCTGCCTATGTTGATGTGGATAAGAATGGCTTGAAAGAGATCATTTCTGGAGCTCCAGGGGATGACACCGTGGTAGATAATGGTGGAGCAGTATATATAATATTCCCGAGAAGGAGAAGACACCATTGGATTCCATTTGATTTCTTGACTTTTATTCTACTCGTTACATTGACACCTGGTCTATTTACCTTAGCTTGTATTGCAGGAGTTGTTTTCTTTTGTTGGTATTTCCGGCGGGAACCTGATGAGGCAGAGATCATTGTTAAGAAGGCAGGACTGCAGATCACTCCTTATCGACCTCGCTCTAGGTATAGCAAGAAGTTAGGACAGGTTTATGCAGAACATTATGAACCTTAAATACTTAGCCCTAGCACAGCAAACCAATCCAATCTCTTTCAGTGATATCGTGTACTAGTCTAGTAGACTATGTAATAATGCAGATTACTACTTCCTTGTAAATAAACGAAGAACTTCTAAAGGAGGTCTACTATATTGCACATTATATTACATTAAGTGTCCTGATTTTAGGATATATAACCTTCAGAAGGTGATGCTAACCATATTATGGAAAGTGTGACCACAGCTTCTTCGACAACCGCTGGCGGTAACCATTGGCAACAGAAGACAGAAACAGTTCATTATGTACGAATCCAGTGCTGGGTAGAGATCACAAACAGTGAATAGACATTTGCACGGTCCAAATATTCTTCGTTGGAACGCCTTGTGGTCCATCGTATAACAAGAGGAAAGAAAACAAGGATGTGATCTATTTATTAAGGCAGAGGAAGTGCCTCCTCTGTCCCTTGCGGAAGCATTTCAAATGGAGTGTTCTCTAATAAGAGAGTTGTCGAGAACTCTGGACACACTTGCAACGAGGCCAATCCCGTAATGATGGAGCTCATATCAGTGATGATTCGGATGGTCTGACACTCGCTTCTGTCTCCATCCTCTGCGAGGCGAGCCATTTTAGCGGCGTGAACTATCTCCATGACTGCTGAAGATGCTCTAGAAGCACCTGACAGGGAAGTAGTTCGACCAAGCATGTGGAAAGAAAGGGGATCCAACTTCATTCCAACGGTCGACTTCTTGCTCAGACTGCGAAAAGTCAATCGGTAGAATGGCATCATGCTGCGGCTCTTCTTGTAGCGTGATGTAACAACCATATGTCCCTCATTGACAGAGCTTCTTATCGTGCTTCCTTGATGATGTTCTTGTTCTAGATCATCATGAGAAGAACACTTCTTTCGTTTCTGCCCTATCGTTCTCCGGCAGCAGCTGATAAGGACAAGGGATTGTCAGATTGCAAAGGAAGATTGAGTTGATACCAAAAAATAACTGACCTGTCTTTGGAAGGAATGTACTCAATCTCCACGAGGACGGGGTCTCTCTCAGAAGAAAAACCGTTCACGCCTTCAGCATGTTCCAGGTGAGGGTTAGCACGAGATGAACAGCCTCCAAGGACGAAAAACTCTTCTAAAAATCGAGAACTGGTATTCTTTCCTTCCAACATCAAATCCTAAGAGTGATGGAAGGATCTAACGGTGAGGGGAAAGGATTGTGATTGGAGAGGAAAATGGCGAGGATTGCCTTCTGGCCGGAGGAGGCAGTCGGGGGCGCGCAACACACACTATTCCCTCTTAAGTTAACATTACACTCCATCGACTTGATCTGACAATTCTACTGTAGTTGTCTACTGTGCTGTACAGATGCAGCCTGAGTGGTTTATAAATTGGTGAAGTGCTGAAGTGGTCATCATGTTGTCATCCACAACCTGTTAGACAACTTAATTATAACTTTAACAAATCAACAAGACTCTTCTTGGTTAGTTGTACTCATCTTAATCCAATTAACATTCAAACGCCAGAAATGAAAAAAACAACGTCATGTGGAGATTAATTGAAGAAGCTAAAGGTAGGAAATTAAAGCACCTCCCCAGCAGGAAGAATATACAAAAACAAATTCATAACAAGACGCATAGAATACAGTACAGGCACGGTATAATAGTCGGCAGAAACAAGAGTATATACAAATATTCAGATATGTTGCTGTAACACGAAACAGCACAGCAGAGTGAAACACTCAAATGGAGGCAGGAGAAGTGGTTGGGCTCTTGTTGGAAGCATCCAGCGGCACGGGATGCACGCCAACGGCATCAGCCACAGGATAAGGTTTGCACTTTAGATTGCCTTCCTTCTCCACACGGTAGATACGGTGGTCATTGTCCAAATAGATGGTAAAGCTCCCCACGAACTCCATGGCATAGGAAGCGAGACGAAGCTCAGCTTGTTGTCCGAGACTGAAGATTTGAAGATAGGTTGGAGCACTCTCCAGCAACTTGGCATGAACACGACGAGGCAATGCCACAGACTTTTCTTCTCCTCGTTCATCACACCAGTAGATCACTTGATCAGACAAGGCGGTACCATAAATGGTACTGTGAATAACTACTTTACTTCCTTGTTTAGTTAGATGGCGATGGATTTCTGATCGATTGGCCACCATGATGAGGTCTGGATAATGATCAATCTCACAACTGACTCGATCTGCAATATTAGTCAAACCATCTACACATTTCACGGGCACTTTTTGATCCAAATCTTGTGCGAAATAGTCTTTGAGATGGTAATACTCCACTAGTCTGCAAGAACGAACACAAAAAGTGTGAGCAAAGGCAGAGATCAGCTTTTTGTCACCCGAGTTGATGACGTTGGACAGCATCGTGGCATACTCCCGGCGGATGTCTCTCTTGAGCATGCGAGGGAAGAGATGGACACGCGGTCGACTTCTCTTCGGCCCAGGCGGCGGTCGAAAATTGACTTCTTCGCCAAGCACTGCGCGCTCTTCTAGATCTTCCGGTAACATTGCCAATTCTTCTTCAAGATCGAATTGTTGAAAGAGTCTTCTCTTACGACAGCTTCTATGCCATTAACAACAAACACAATAAGATGGAGAGGTAACAGACAGAAACAAATAGCTTAGACTACCTGGCCTTCTCGCCCTCTTCTCTCTTCTCAGTATCTTCCATCATCATTGGTGACACTCTGTCATTAGCAAAGGATAAAAGACACAGGTCTTGTGCGGAAGTGGTGACGTGGTCTGGGAGGACAGGGAAAACTTCTGTCCCACCTGCCTCCGCCACTGCAAGGAAATCATCGAAGCAGGTTAGCATGGATAGGAGTCAAAGAGAATTTAAAGAGATAAGTATGGCAAAGATAGTTAAGGAGTGGGGTGTCGGAAGTGACAGACAAGAGCAGTCAGTCAGTCTAGAGTGCGGAGCAAGCAGACAAACCTCACCAGTTTCCACCTCGGCACACTCTGGAAATCTGGAATTCAGTCTGGAAATTTGGGCCTCGACGCTAAAGTTCCCACTCTCTCTGTGTGTGCTAGACTAATTAGCGCAGTAGACTACTGGTACACGTACACATGGAAGTCTACAGACATCAGTTCACCACTCTTGTACAGTGCTGATGTAGTCTAACTAGTGCACAAGGACTACTATGCTGCACCAACATCACGGTATGGAATTTCTATGCAAACTACAGTTAATAATTAGACGGACTAACATACTACATGTAACATAAACTATTGGTATTTGGAATGAAGTCTGGTATTGAAATGGACGGCATGGATCAAGTTGTTGCTTTCCAGAAACAAAGAAGCCACTCCTTCAAGAGTCACTGTCATCGCATTGTGTGTAGCCCTTCTGGAAGAAGCAACAGTTTTCAATCGAGGAGCAACGCAAAAGCTCGCTCGCGTGAATATCGTAATGGCGAATATCGCCATCAATCTCATGAGGGCAGGAATGGACATCCTCTAACAGTGCCAGCAAATCCGACAGACTGCTGTCATCGCCAGCATCATCTCCATCGCTGACATTCCCCATGCTTTGCCCGAAGCGCTGGGCAGAGACCGCGGCTTCGACCACTTCCACCGGAACTGCACAGGTATTAGAAATCTTAAAGGAGAAGGAAACAAGACTAGACAACAATTGGACCTTCATTAGTGGATGGCCATGCACTCTTAACGTATCTGTCTCCCTCTCATGTTGATATTCACACCCCGCACGAGTACGAGTATTTACTCGCCGTACTCGCGAGTACTACTCGTACTTCCAGCGCGAGTACCGCTGTTGATAACTGTAAAGCTAAATCAATTGTGTGACACGAACTGTCAAATGCTTGAGACTAGAATTTTGTTTCCCCAAGTCTTTTCGTGTGCCCAAGTGTTTTCGTGTCCACCTCCGAAAATGCAAAAACCGAAAAAGATGGGAAACAACGCGTTGTTTTGGTGTTTTGTTTGTTAATAAAGCTTGGTGTTCGTCCTTTGGAAATGAAATGAAATCAGATCCAGATGGAAGATCTCTCTGCTGGATCATCAGACTCTGAGAGTGAGGTCAACGATGACGTTGACTTCACTCTCATGAATCAGAAGAAAAGGAAAAGGCATTTGGATTCCTCCCTTGATTCCGATCTCATTTGTGAGATCAGGGAGCTTTGGAAAGCCGGAACTTACAACAAAACAGAGATTTCCAGGTTGCTCTCTGTGACACTAGATACTGTTAGATAGTGAGTTTTACCATCAAACTATTGTTGTCTATGATTTTTTGACTGATTATGCATTATGAATTTTTCAGCCACGTTGCTATCATTGAGAAGCATCCTACTCTAACAGGAAGCAGTATGCCAGAAAGAATGAGAAGAAAACACATTGTTTCAGCAGCTGAAAAAGCTATTATATTGGATACAGTAAAATCGAGAGACTTCAATATGGATTCAGTAACTGCTGATGAATTTGCAGGATTAGTCCATGACGTTAGAAAAGAGCATCTTCATGAACAAAACAAGACTTCGGATCACTTGAAAGAACTGAGCTATAAAACATTAAACAAGTTGAAACGTGAGTTATCTTATTAATTATTCATTTTTTCTTATCTTCATTTTTCTCACAACAATAATAGGCGAGCTTGTACCAGAGAATATTAAATGCCCAACTTTGAAGAATCGAAGGAGAGCGGAAGCCTTAAACGACTTACCTTCGGCAATCAGTCAAGTGGCTGTGTCTTTCGCAATTCAAGACATTACACTAGCAAAACAAAGGGAGCAACAAGAAGCAATAGAGAATTCTGAAAAACTACAAAACAACAACTGTCCGCTAAGGATAATTCCTGAGTTATACTTTAACTTCGACTTCGTGACTTGCATGATGGGGAATTGGGATAATGCAAAAATTTTACTAACAGAAGGATCAACCAAATTCCTGAATCATTTAAACATATCACCGGGTATAAGTCAAGAATTGCACAAAAAAAGATCCATAAAGCTCCTATTTATTTCTAATGCTGCTGGATATGTGGTTGGTGCCATTGCTTTCATCAAAGATTATAATATAAACTGTATGGAAAAATACAAGCTATCCAATCAGCAGCGAGCATTATGGCTCAATAAAGAGTGGGCTATTAAGCGTAGAATACAAATTGAGTTGGAAAGACAAATGGCCGAACGAGAAAAGGCGGAAAAGTTGACCATTAAGGCTATAAATAAAGCTGTTGAAGTTGCAGTCAGCAGTGATCCTGGAAAGCAGCCCATAGTTAAAGCTTACAAGGACGAAGAGAATGCTGACTATGTGTTTTGTGGTTCGAACGCATGCAGAAACATACGTAAAGAGTGTTCCGCTGCAGTGGACGACAAATGGAGAGGATGTCCCACAAATCATTGCACATTTTGGGTGTGTCCAAAACTCAACTGCCAAAGGCAAATGAAATCTCATATCGAGAAATGCTTGTTTAACTTGACCTTCAAAAGAATCAATCCGTTTCCAACCAGCAACACCCGCCGCCTCGTCAATAAAGCTCTTATCATTTGATCATTTGATTACTACTACTAAGCTTCAAACAGCCAATTTCTCGATTCATTTGTGCAATTTTAAATACTTACCAAAACAAAAGAATTCTTCGAAGTCCACCAATTGCTGTGATCTTCTACAGAAAACGTGCATCCGTGCTAT
Organism: Ochromonas danica; assembly: GCA_015146655.1. Taxonomy (NCBI): domain Eukaryota; class Chrysophyceae; order Chromulinales; family Chromulinaceae; genus Ochromonas; species Ochromonas danica. The sequence continues at coordinate 11,097 of VKHL01000268.1, forward strand.
TTACAGAAACAATAGCATCATTCGCCACATTTAGGTCTGTTATCATCATTATTAAACCGGGGAAGCTTTGAACAATGGAATCTAGGCTGAAGTGGTGAGCACAAGAAAACAGCTTTTATCATATAAAAACTACTTTTTGGTCTTTTTCGGTTTTCGATTCTTCGGTTACAGAAACGAAAACAGTGGAGGAGACGCAAATTGCACATAATCCAAAACGCTAGAATGTCACGTTCGTTGGCAATTAAATTATGCTATCAATGGCCACACACTTTCTTGCAGCTTGTTTGGAATCTGGGAATTTGGCCGGCCAGGGGCCAACGTTCCAACAACCGCTGTGAATACATCCAACGAATATTCGAAATCCCCAATTTTCGAAGAAACGTGTTTTCCACTTCGAAGAAACACGTTGATCTTCAACTAGCCGCCAACGCGGCGATGGACGACGATTTCAACGAGGAGGGCGAATTGGAGGACAGTTCTGAAGTTGACCAAGAAGCTCCTGAAACTTTTGAGACAATCTCAACCAGTTCCGCGCCTGCCGTATCGAGCTCCTTTCTGGGTGAGAATGGAACTGTTATAGAGCGGGAAGACCGAGGTGCAGAGCCAGGGATGCCGGTAATCTCAAGAATCGGCATCAAATGCGGCATTATGGACTATTATCTATCATGGAAAATAGAGCCAGTTTGGATCCCTGCATTGGAGGGATCGTGAATTGTACTCAAGATCAATTTTAACGAGTTGCCCCAGACGTCAAAATATTAGGTAACACAAAAATATTCGGTAATATAATATTCGGTGTTTTGTAACACAAAAGCAAAGCAACTGACGACTGGAGAAAACCTCAATTCAAAACTCTCTCCCATCGATCGATGGGAATAATCAGATATTTGATCGATAGAGCAAGGTCTGATTCAGCAGCAACAATCCTGGACCATTGTGAGGTCTATCATTCTTATACACACACTTATCTTATATGTGTACACACACTTGTCACAACACACTTATATATTTACATACATACACTTGTATTGATGTGTTAAAGAAGATTCATTCACTTGTTTCCATCATCTACTGTCTGCATGATGTCTAACCCTAACTTACATGGGTATTGTTTCGGAATGCACTTTCAATTTGTCCACAACATTTCGATGAAATGGCATAAGAAATGGAATGAGTACAGTTTAGAGAAGAACTAATCCAACAAACATACACTACGCTCTTCAGCACATATCCATCCATGATGAGAAATCGCATTCCTTGTTGGCTGTGATGGCTAACTTGATCTTGTTTTGTCCATACTCGGTCATCGTTAATAACAACCTCCTCAGCATCTCCAGAGACAGTATTATCTTGCTACAGAAGAGAGATACTTAGTAACAAAGAAAAATCTACGTTAAGCAGTCACACATGGATTCAGCCATCTTAATTAAATACCACCTTCCTCATTCTGGACATTTGCCGTGTTGCAGATAATATACTCTCTCACGTAGATCGCTATTAGACATGCACAACACCACCAATTTCACATCCTTTCTAATCATGCGACTTATCATCGCATCAGTGCAATAGCATTCATAACTCGCAGCTAATGGTGGCTTCGATCAGATTCTACCCCTGCTCTGCTATTGCTAATAGACTTACATTATTGAACCTATTGTTATTAACACAACAATGGTCCCCCTTCAACACTTGCAATCGAGGAAGATTCACTAACAGGTCAATCAAAACATCATCTACAATGTTCTTTTCTTCATCCGCCTCAAGACTCCTTAAAGTTGTGTCAAAGGTAATAGATAAGTGATGGTTTAGATAGTCCATAGAAGTTAGTTTCACATAACAAAAGTCATTCAAACTTTGGACAAGATGTCCCAATCGATGTTCATTGGTACTTCTGGGAGTGGAGCGAAAGTCCAAAAGTGTGATTTTCAAATCTATCGGTACTCGCAAGTACTCGCTGGGAGTAGTACTCGTGCTGTGTTGTAGTAGTAGTGTTGACATTAGTTCGAAGTTAAAGAGTGCAATTAATAAAGAGAGTGCAGTCGAAGAATTTGTCAATATCGAATAGCCAAAATGAACGTTCGGAGGGAGCCTGTATAATTTGCTTATGTTCTCTCTATTTCACCTGAGGCAACTTTTGGAGTAAATAGAATATTCAAATTACAGAAAGAGAAAAATGCATTAATATATTATTGACATTGACGACTGCTTTTGTTGGGACTTCTTTGGCTAATTCTCTAACAAAACACCCACTTAAACAGATTGTTTGCAAACACACTGTTCAAAATTTTGAACCAAAGTATCAATTTTATTAACTTGAGCGACTTTGTTTTCCTGAGTGTGCAATGGCTGGACAGAATTCAATTTTCCATCCAAAGGAGTAACAAACACCAAGATTTTTTTGACAATTCGTAGATGAATCGATTCAGGATAAGCTAAAATGATATCGTGTAAGCCGTTGACTTTGACAGGATGGCTCTCTCCCACGGTAATCTGCAACACCACCAAAAGAAAGACAGGCAGACCATCTTGACCAAATCCGGAAGGAAACACACAAAATGCATCACCTGATTCTAAGTTGGATATCTTTGGTTGATAAAGGATATTTGGCAGAAGCTTCTTGGATTCATCATCTCTTGCGTTCTCTTTCCAGTGATATTCAAGTACAGCCATCGCAGGAAGAGAGATATTGTATGTCTCAGTGGTTTGCATCGATTGAGCTGATATTGTTTGCCCAGCGATTGGCTTCAACCACAAACAGATCTTTTCAAACAGATTACCAGCCGATCCTCCTCCATAAACTACAGGGGCAACACCAGCATTGAAGAGATTGATCGGCTCAGCAAGAATGCGAGACTGGTGTTTCTCAGCAATTCTCTTAAAAATCATATCAGAGGCAAAAGAGTGAATGGCACGACGATCATATAGCCAATCATTGTCAGACGGAGACCACGGAGGATTCATATGCAATAACATATAACTTTTCTCAGGATCCACACTCCCAAAACCATGTTTGAAGAAGTAATCAGCAATGATTCCACCCTTCGATTCCAATGCATCTTCCAACTTCAACTGTGAATCTCCCTCAACTCCATCCCAAAAGATACTTCTGGGAACCCCACCAAAGAGAATAAACCGATCGATCCATTTCTCGTCATCAGACTCGATGCACAACAGCTCAAAATAACTCCATGTCGGGAGAGTATATCGGAATTTTGGTGAGTTGTTCATGGTTTGCTTGTAACGAAGAGGATTGGGAGAGCTAAAGATAAACAACCACTTCCCTTTACAACGAGGCTCTGCCATGTCTTTAAGATCAGAGAAAATAGGAACTTCAAGCAATGGACATTTTCCATGAGAGGTGATCGAACATTCAAAGACTCCGGGTTGTTCAGCTTCTGGAACAAAATAATGGTATTCTCCACTCATCAAACCTAATTCCAACACAAATCGCTTATCAGAAAATCTTTCATCAAAAAGAAACCTGAATAGGAAGTAGATGAGGAACAAGGACTTTCCAATGCCTGGAACACCAGTAAAGAGAGTGGCTGGTAGTTGACCTTGATAAATCGGCATGAGTAGAGTTACGATATCATAAAGTTTTTTATAGCAAGGACGAATGTAAATTCGTGAAGGAATCTTTCCATATCTCTCATAGAACATGACAGGAAGAGTTTTAATTTCCAAATATTCGACTTCATATTGCCGAACGACACCTTCGGAGTACAAGGGAATGCTGAACTCGATTATTTCACCACGGAAGTCAACAAGGGCTTTGCTTGCCAACATAACACCTGAGAGAAACACAATAAAACAACGAAAATGGATGAGAAAACAAACAATGACCTGATGCAGGAGGAAGAGCTGATGAGAGAAAGTTAATGTTAAAACAATAGAAAAGTAACAGAAGCTACCTCTCAATATCAGATTCTCTTTTTCTTGTAATTGCTCCAGCTGTCTATGTAAACGTTCTTGATCCATTTCTTCATACATCAGGAAGCTGTCATCCAAGGTGAGCGCAGGAAGTGGTAATAAGCCCTTTTCCACTGCTTTCTTCATAGCAACACGATAATTTAGCACATCTTTGATCGCTTGGATCTCTTTTCTAACGTTCTCAATCTCACTTCGATTCATGAGAAAGTGAAAAATTCTTAATTAAGCAATTCCTTAACAATTCTTGAATTCAAAAAATTCTTTTGTGAAAGCAAATAAAATATTGCTTTGAAGAGTTCTCAATGACAGTCCTACAGCAATGTGGAATGAGTTCGTGCTGTTCTCGTCACTCTGTCTTGGACCTTCCAGGCTAAGGTTTAGAAAACCCTGATTTCACTATATGAAAACTCTTCTTTAGTCCAACAACCCAACATCGCCTTTCTCTTTTTTGTGCTTTGGAGAAAGGCGATGTTGGGTCGTTGGGCTAAAGAAGAGTTTTCATATAGTGAAATCAGGGTTTTCTAAACCTTAGCCTCGACCTTCGGGTCCAATACACTCTGGAAATCTGGAATTCAGTCTGGAAATTTGGGCCTCGACGCTAAAGTTCCCACTCTCTCTGTGTGTGCTAGACTAATTAGCGCAGTAGACTACTGGTACACGTACACATGGAAGTCTACAGACATCAGTTCACCACTCTTGTACAGTGCTGATGTAGTCTAACTAGTGCACAAGGACTACTATGCTGCACCAACATCACGGTATGGAATTTCTATGCAAACTACAGTTAATAATTAGACGGACTAACATACTACATGTAACATAAACTATTGGTATTTGGAATGAAGTCTGGTATTGAAATGGACGGCATGGATCAAGTTGTTGCTTTCCAGAAACAAAGAAGCCACTCCTTCAAGAGTCACTGTCATCGCATTGTGTGTAGCCCTTCTGGAAGAAGCAACAGTTTTCAATCGAGGAGCAACGCAAAAGCTCGCTCGCGTGAATATCGTAATGGCGAATATCGCCATCAATCTCATGAGGGCAGGAATGGACATCCTCTAACAGTGCCAGCAAATCCGACAGACTGCTGTCATCGCCAGCATCATCTCCATCGCTGACATTCCCCATGCTTTGCCCGAAGCGCTGGGCAGGGACCGCGGCTTCGACCACCTCCACCGGAACTGCACAGGTATTAGAAATCTTAAAGGAGAAGGAAACAAGACTAGTTCCATCCGAGCGGGTGTGCAGCATCACGTCATTCATCTGCGCACACAGTCCACCCAAGCCTCAATACGACACTGCCAGAAAAACTCGATCGCTGGGATGCCTAATAGAGAGATATTTTGCTTTCCTCTGCTAGCAAGATACTCTAGAAAGACACATATTATTATTCAATAAGACCTCTCATAGCTATTAACTAATATTAATATGATATTTAATATTATTAATACCTGCACACAAAACTTCTCTTGGAAGATAGAGTCTGGGCGGCAAAACTGGAACAAGTACTGGTTCATCAGCTTCTGATCGCAAGAGTTGTAGACATTGCGAAACATGGCAGCATAATCCCTGCGAATGTCATGTTTGAGGATTTTGGGCAGCACGACATGCTTGACAAGACGTCCATTTCTTCTGCGATTGAAGTAGACGCCACCATGAGGACCAACAGGAGCATTATTCAGAGTTGACACATCACGTTTTCTTTTTCTTCTTCCAGCTGTGTCGAAAACATTTTCTGTAGTGGCTATTCGTATTGGAGATGTCAGAGAGACTGGAGAAGAATGAATGCTTCACACAAAACATCGTGCCGTACTATCACATCAAAATCTATACTCATGACCTCAATACTGTCCCAAACGTAACTCCCAGAGGTCGGAACAGCAGGCAAAACTCATTAGTCTACTGTTCCTTCATTCTCCCAACAGAAACTGTGAAGTTAAGCCGTTTCCCTTCCCTCTCAACACAGCAACACAACATCCAACATGACCCTCTGGCAGTCTGGGACCCTTTGTTGTGGTCATCTCTCCTTCATAATGGAATCTTTTTTCACTGAGAGAGAGAGAAAGAAAATAAGAAAGAAAAAATTGGAGAGGTGTTTATCATTTTGAGAGAATTTGTCCTTCATTGATCATCTATAAAAATATTTTTTGTCTTAGTTAGCTGTTTTGGTTGTTATTCTTCTTGTTGTTGTTGTTGCTGTTGTTTTTCATAGCGATGAAAAATGAGTCGTTGGAAAATAGTGCCTTTCTTGAGCAGAACTATCAAAGTGGCTATAGCACAATGTACTCAGATGATTTGAAAGACGAGCAAAGTCAGAGCTTGAGCATGCACGGCCTCACGGATTCGCTCCGCCCTTCGGTGGTCTACCACTCCCTCTACGCCCACCACAACGGAGATGACATACCCTATGAGAAGCGTTTCTTCTTATACCAACGGAGTGATCGCGTCATCCAGCAGGTCAATGAATTCCTCTCGAGCCGTTCCTACACCTCGACAACGTTCCACAAAAGCAAACAATGCTGGGATGTGGTCATCTTAAATGCTTGGGCTTATCTCTGGTGTCGGATATTCTTCCGCGATCGGCCTAATAATGACGACGACTCTATAGTCGTTGAACTTCGTTTAGTTGAAGGTGATGGCGAGGAATTGCATGCTTTGACCATCCAATTGCAACAGAAACTTTTGCCGTTCCATGCAGTGGGAGACACTTCTCTCTACCACCAGTGGCTTCAGTCGATGTCAGCTCCCGAAGAAGATATCTACGGATTTACAAATAATAAGAACACATCTGCCTTGTCTTTGAAGGCGATATCGACTCTTCAAAACACTGAAGGCAATGTACCCGTGAGTGAGAAGCTTGGAGCAGTTCGAGCGATTTTGGATGCCATCGAGATTGACACCTTTCATAGTGAGCTCATCAACAATGGACTGATCGAGGCTGTGCTGACTCTCTTTAGATCTTCAAGTGGAAGTGATATACTGGATGATCCTTACCTGCTCAAGCCTTACGCCGTACAGATCCTCCACGCTGTCTTGCACACGATCCCTGAAGTTCGGAGCAAATTGGCAGCAAATAACGACTTCATGCACTTTTTATCCACAGTGATAGCGTCAAACGCAGACATTCTCTTGACTCATATCTTGAAAATGTGCAAAGAAATAGATGATCTGATCGTCCTTGCCCAACAGCGAAAACGGTCCCTGGAAGAAGCTCCCTGTAACAGTACCAATAAGAAGTAGTCCTCTCTCACTTAAGCTTTCTATTTGTGTAGCGACTTGGTGTTTAAACATTCAGGGAATTAGAGGAAGAAACCTCCAGCACACATGAATCACACCAACTCCATCAACCGATCAGATGTTAAACATGACAATGCGTAAGATTGACAAAAGAATGGTGAAGAAGTACTTGTAGTTGCTGCCCCGCTTAGCACTTACCCTGGCCCCAGGTCTGTGTTATAACAAAGTCCAAAACACTAATTCCAAATATTTATTCCAATTTTTGAGAGAAAAAAAGTAATTCCTCACTGGTGGACAACCAGAATTAATCTTTCTCTTGGCTTGGAATAACAGCAGAGAAATTGTCTAATGGTCTAATTGGCATCTCTGTTTATCGTTTCTGATCTCACAACAAAAGACTAGAAGATCCAAGGTACAAGCGGTTATGACCCAAATTTCCTTCCTTTAAGTGTTGACTTTCTTTGTGTGGCAATGCCACACTTTCCTTATGTTGATCACTGTGATGCTGATGTGCATAGTCTACTGTAACTAGTATGATGACCTTTGACTTCAGACCAGACTAGAATTATTAATTCTAGAATTAATTTTTGAAGGTAATTACTAATTCCGGAATTAAGTAATTCCCGAAGTTTTGATAGCCCAATTAAGTAATTCCACATAGCTTTCCATTTGGAATTCGGAATACATTTTTAGGCAGCCATGGTTCCTAATAAGATCCCATAGCATGACCACCACTGGATGGAAACGACAACCCGACCCGGCCACGCTGCTGGCTCACAATATCAACGATGACAACGAAATGAATGAGACAGATAAGCGATCGTGTTCATCAAATAGCAGACTGCAAGCTTGAAGGAATAAAACAGCACAGAAAAAAGTGATGGATTTCATTTAGTCACAACTAGTTCATTGACAAAGCAAACGAGATTGGAGCGTCGCCACGAACACGTCCGACCTCCTCCACGATATTCCTTAACTTTCGTCTGCACTAGTAACATAGCATCTCATGAAGCAAAGACAATCACAATCACAACATTTCCAGCAAGGACGGCCGATGAATCCTCGTCCTCGAAGGCCACCAAGTCTTTCCTGTGGGATTCTCTTGTGATCGCAATTGGTTCACATTAATCATAACTCGCGCCTTTCTCAAGCGCTTCTAACTCGCGAAGTTTGTAGCCAACCACCATTTGCCACATACAGAGTTGAGCAAGTTGCGTGACACTTTGCTGCAGAACCACTTCAGGTCCTTGAGAGTCAACGCCCAACTTCTCCATGAGAGCATTCACAATAAGCTGAATAGCTTGAAGAATATCTCCTGACATATCCGCCGTCAGTCGCTGCATCTCTTTCTCAGGCAAAGCTTGAATATATGTTAGAAGATTTGCTTTGAGTTCATTCTCTCGTTGTGATCGAATGGCCGCGAGCTCCTTCCGCAAGGCAGTCACTTCGCGGCTCAGAGCAGACGTCAGCTCTTGTACATCTACACTGAACTCATCACCACGAGAGGAACGAAACCTCACTTCTCCTTCCACTTGACCTTCTTCTTGGATAATATCAATCGACTCTCCCTTTTCCGTGAGCAGGGTAGCTGGAGGCGGTGGCTTGGGTAATCCTTTCAACGTTCTTGTCAAAGACATTCTATACTCCGCATTCTTAAACATGTAACCCGTGATCTGCATCTGATAGAGTAAGTTGGCAAGCTTAGCAGAAGTGGTGAGCAAGGAGGCGTCCAAGGCGTAGTTGGGCAGGCTGCCGAATATGTTCATGACAGTGGTCTTGGCAGCTTCCTGCACATGCAGAGGAGCTGTCTTGGAGAAACTCTTCAGCATTTCATTTGGAGCTAATTCTTCAATAAATCGGAAATAGCGAATAGCATCTTTACTTCCCGTGTTTAATATCTTCTCTGTCTGATCGGTCGTGAGGGAGGCGATGGCGTCAGGGTGAGTGGGGATGATAGCCTTGCTTTGACTTGCTTGCTGAGGTGACGCCTGTAATCCATCATAGACGGGTGCTAGGAAAGTGGGAGGCGGGAAGGGAGACCGTGTGTCGTTCCTTCTTGCACCGTTTCCGTCACTAACCACACCTGTGCGAAAGGAAATAGTTCGACCACGGCGCAAACCCGGTCCAAAACAGTGTTGACAATGGAAAAAGGACCTTCCCTGTTCAAGGAAGACTAGTACAATAAGGACTAGAATGCGAGAGGCAATGGACGACATTGTCGCGGACACAGTCCAACAGTCCAACAATCCAACAATCAATTACTACTAATTACCGCTCATTAGCCACATTATTCCGATCGAAAAGTCCACTTATTTGAATTATAACTTGTAATTTTGGAATTGGCATAGGTGGTTTCGGAATTTCGTGTTTTTGCTATTCCGTATTCGTTTTTCTATTCTGTCTCACTCCTCCCCAAGAAGAATTTTAAACAACAATTGCAATATTAAAACAATGGCAATTACAGAAACAATTCCTTGGCTTACTCTACTGCCAAAGAAACAACTAAATTTAGCTAATCTGCTCTTCCAACAACACCACATAAAATCTTAATCCCAGTGCACAACCGTGTTAATGCATGGATGAATCGAATTATAATTGTATAGACTGTCAAGGCTGAAGCATCACGAAATATAGAGCACCAAGACATATCCATAATATGTCAAAGAGCAATCATTCTTTATGAATTGCTTGGTAAGAACAAAGAATCGCCTTTAATCAAAGCAGAGAACCCGACAAGTTAGGCTCTCCTCAATCATCACTTGTAACACTGGTGTCATCAGGTGTACAAGAATGTTGTAATAACTGCATTAACAATCAAAACGCAAAAACAACAAACAAATTCTCTTCGTTCCAAATATGGAACAAAACAGCACATCAAGTTTTGGAACTGAACAAGATAAGCATCACTGCTTATTCTTGATTGCTGAATTGGAAGTCTAACAAAACGAAAACTGACTATCCAACTACAAAATCAAATCAAATCACAGAGGGAGAGGGAGAGGGAGAGAGCACAATAGCAGTTGTCACTCGTGGCGAGCAGTTGCTCAACCATCTATGAATAAGAACAATCTATGTCTCTTTCCTCTTGATATGTAATCAAACACATAGACAATCAAGACTTCTTCTTGACTTGGTTCACATCAACACCACGACCATAACAACAAAATCTAAATCACCGCGACACCAAAAATGTCTCA
>VKHL01000269.1:0-19371 GCA_015146655.1 Ochromonas danica
TTCAACGTCACCGACCCACACCCATATTGACTCTTGTACGGATCATTGGGAGGCAGACTCTCTTCGTCGCTCTCACCGTCTTCTCCACACGAGAAGATATTGCCTCTCAACACATCCACATCCGACATATCATAGTAGCTGCTAGGGATCTTGCCTGACAGACGATTGATCTCCAGAGCGATCGACCCGTTCCGCAAAGAAGAAGACCACCACGAACTGCTCTTCAATGTCCCCGTCAGCTTGTTAAAGCTCAGGTCCAGGTTGATCCACGCATTGCTCTGGATCGACTCTGGCACTGTCCCCGTCAGCTCGTTGTGAGATAATGACAGATCCGTAAGCGAGCTGGAATCCAACAACTCAGGAATCGACCCTTTCAAATTATTCCCTGACAAGTGCAACGTCGCCAACACACTCAACTCCTGGAACAGACAAGAAGGCAAACTGCCGTGAACCGCATGCTTCCCCATGATGTACGAAGGCACCCAAGATAAAGATAGCCCATCCGATAAAGTCACGGTGGATCGGCGACAACTCGGCGCCGCTGACAAACCATCCAACACCAACACTTCCAACTCACTCGTCTTACAAATATCTGATGAAAGGATCCCTGTGAAACAATTCTGCACTGCCGCCAGAGTGTTCAGCATCGTCAATTGAGACAAATCAGACCATGGGAAAGGACCGCTGAACCGATTATTCGACAGATCCAAGTAGTACAGAGAAGGAGTAGAAACAGAAGTAAATACTCCCGACAATGACCCAGACAACTCATTCCCTCGTAAGAACAACCAAAGCAACTTTGACATATTCTCACATGCACGGAAGGGTCCCGTCAAGCCATTGAAGGAGATGTCCAGGATGGCCATGTTCTCCAGAGAACTCAATGGAGAGGTATCTCCTGTGAAGAGGTTGCTCGAGATGTTGACATATTCCAGAGGACTGGATGGAATAGAGAGAGCAGAGAGTGAGCCTGACAAGAAGTTACAGTTCAAGCCAACAGCTAGCAGATTGGTGAGGTTGGAGAAGGAAACAGGCAGATTGCCACTACATTTAGTTTGATCCACAGTTAAGTAGCGCAGGTTAATCAATTGTCCAATATCTGCAGGCAGTGTGCCATGGTAGAAGTTATAGCCAATAGCCAACAGAATTAGGGAAGTCATGTTGGTCAAGAAAGAAGGGATAGTGCCAAATAATGCATTCCCTTCTGTGCTCAGTAAGACCAAATTATGTAATGAAGAAATCTCTTGAGGTAATTCACCTGTCAGATGACAATTATCTAGATACAAATAGACCAATGAAATCATATTCCCAAACGAAGCAGGAATAGTGCCTTCGAACCAATTTCCATCAAGATATAACATCTCCATTGCCTTCAAGTTCCCCAATTCAACCGGAAGAGTTCCCGACAGAAAATTGGTACTCAAACGGAAATACTCCAAATTCACTAACTGTCCTACTTCCTTAGGAAGACTCCCCGTTAGATGGTTGAAGCTCAAATCTAGATAAAATATCGTTTTCCATTTACCTATTGTACTATCCAAACTACCCGATAGAACATTGGTAGAGAGTATAAACACTTGGATAATAGGGAGTTCATAAAATGCGGAGGGAATCGAGCCTGACAAAATGTTACCAAACAGATCAAAATAATATAAAGCACTTAACTGGCCTATCGAAGAAGGCAAAGTGCCATCGAAAAAGTTTGTTTCTAAGTTCAAATAACCTAAATTGACAACACTACCAATCTCTTCAGGGATTTCTCCGCTCATCTTATTACCATGGACATCGAAGAAGGTCAGGTGCTTCAGCTTGTTAACAGAAGGCGGAAGATGACCTGTCATGAAGTTATCATTCATACCCACCTCATCCAAGAGAGAACAGTTCGCTAAGCTCTGGGGAAAGCTCCCCGTTATCAAGTTCGAATAAGTGAAGAAATAGGCCAGCTGAGATAAGGAGCCCAACTCATCTGGGACTGACCCAGTTAAATAATTAGAATACACAAAGAGGTATTGCAACAAAGTTAGTTGGGAGATATTCCCTGGCAAGCTGCCTGTGAGTTGATTTGTGGCAAGGTTTAATGATAGTAAAGCCCTGGCATTCGTGAGAGAGTTGGGGATGGTACCAGTAAGAGCATTGTTGTTCAACATCAAATACGACAAATATGATAGGTTTGAAAAAATGGATGGGATAGTTCCTGTGAGATTCAGATTGTCTGTCAATCCCAGATAGTGCATTCGTTGGAGTTGTCCCAGAGAGGAAGGCAAACTTCCTGTCATGTTGTTATTTGACAAAACGATGGAATAGATATGCTCTCCACAACTCTCAGAACCATTCACAGTGTTACTACATACCTCAAAACAAGTCACACCTTCCCAAGCCTCACTGCAAGGGTTTGCATTCGATTCGCTGAAATTCCACGGAACACCCGTCCATATCCAATACTCACCCTGGGTTGAGCTGTAGAGGTCATATAAGACATCCAATTCCCATGGAGGTAGAGGAGAAGGATTGTTTTCATTCCCAGTCACAGTGAGGATGATTTCTGGGTGGGAGGAAGGAGAATGTGTTTTCTGGAGTGGGTGTTGGTAAATACTAAGATTTCTCCATGAGTGAATAGTGAGAAGGAAAGATAGAAAGTGAAAGAATAAAAGGAGAAACGGAGTCAACCATGATCTCTTTATTCTCATCATCATCCATCAATGTTGGAATGGCAAAGCGCAGAAAAGATTTCCACCAACCATTCCATGCTGCATTCCACGCATTCCACGAAATGGATTTCAATCACCCAAAATTACAGCGTGGATATGAACTCTACGAAGATTCTCACTCTATTCTTTAAATGGACTGCTTTGGTTTTATTTTCCAAATTTCAGGGTAGCGTGGTGCATTCACTTGATTAGGAAACTCACTACCATTGGAGGTATCCTGTCTACCAATGGAGGCAGAGAGTTCCTAATCAGAAAAAGAAGCAATTCCCATTCCATGTTAAGTAGAAATCAGAAATGACCTCTCCTTTTAGAGGCACGACAGCGCTTATGATGACTTCTGAAGCAGATATTACAAACACAGTCCAACAAGCATACACGTAAACAAAAACACACGTCACAAGAATAATTATAAAATCAGCACCAATAAATCTCACACCCATACACATCACTTCTTGGCAATGGAACCACTAACCAACAATTTATACAATATAATACCAGTAGTACCTACTAGTATTAGACAACAAAACACCAACAGTTATCGTCTCCATCGTCCTCCTCGTCAGCATGAACACAACCATAATAATGATCATTCGCTTCTTCCTCTTCCCACAGTAAACTAATTGCTCCAAGAATAGAAATGATAGAACCAACTAATGAGAAGCTATCCAACTCCTTACTCATGAGAATAGACTTCAAACCATCGACATGAATCGATGCTAATGTTGTGGTTACAGTCTGCTCAATCGAGTTGTTGTGCTTGAGAACCAACACTGTCAGCCCTCCAATGCCAGCTTGAATAAAGGACAACAACCAAGACTTCCACCCGAAACTATCGAACAGAGGAGTTTGAAGATCAGTACCTATCAGGATAATGATCCACGCCATACAGGTGGTATAAAACGATAGCTGAAACAGACAATCCCACAGGCCAAACTCTTCACACTTGACCAATTCCTCACAATTCACTGTGCTATAACAGCCCAGAGAGATTGTCAGCAACGCCGCAGTAACACCTGCTAATGGAGAAAATAAAGACATTTCATTCTCACTCCAGTGGCTCAGGTTGACAGAGACCGCCACTAACATGCACCCCGACACAATTTCCAGCATGGCCAAGTATTGTGCTCTGTTCAATCTGATTCGAGCAGGTAAGAAGCAACTTGACCAGAACATCATGAGGAAAGGCTTCAGCTGTAAGACTACAGCAAATGTGAGAGAAGAATAGGTAATAGACATGGTCAGAGACTCCATTAACAATAACTGCGTGCAATTGACAGCGGAAATGATGAAAGCTTCCTGCGCATATCCCATCAACCATATCAATCGTCTCCAACCCATCATTTGAGGAACATCATGTGTCTTGTCTATTATAACCATGAAAGCAGAAAGGACCAACTGAATCAAAGCTGCCACACAAGCTACTTCCATTGTGATATGACCTCGCTAGACATAACACACAGTAAGAAGAGAGAGAAGGTCAGTCAGGATCAGATCATTCACAGAATAATAACAATAGCAAGCATACCTTATAATAGATGTTCATACAGGCTTGTATCACTGTGAACAACCACAACAGAGTCAAGAGAGAGACACGACTCTTCCATGATAGAGAAAGAATGGTTAAGAAGGGATTCATCTACTAGGTCTATTCCACTTCTTCTCCGTCATAGGAAATGACCCACTAGAAGTAGGATTGAGGTACAGTTAGGACTTCATGCACCTCCTCATCATTTGCCTTGTTGTTGTTACTCTTCTGTCTTCTCATTGTTGTTGTTTTGTGTTGTTCTTGTGAGCGGAGATGGAATTCCATGGAATGAAACTGGAATAGTGGACAAACATTAGTGATGAAACATTAGACAAGCTAAGCATGTTTGAAAAGATCAGTTAACTCTTTACAGACGGTGAAATCTGATCATATATCACGAGCGGGTGGTCGCAAACGGGAGAAGAAGAAAGCCGAAGATAAAGCAAACAAAGCAGCTGATCGAGCACTAAAGAAAGCCAACAAAAGCAATCCCATTGAGAGTAGTATTCCTACTAACGATAATGAACCTGGTTCTAAGCGCAGAAGAGTGAACTAAGGGTTGTTGTTGGCGAAAAGATGCATGTTACAGCAAATCGCCAGTCCAATCAAAATTATTTCTCATATCCATGGTCGACAACGCATTTCATTCATAGAATAACTATTGGTACAAACGATATGAACATTGGTTGATTTTCAGACAGCGAACAGCAAAATCGAAGGAGATCTTGCTCTTTTTGTTGACCTGGCAAACGACCAGTGGATTCTTGCACATATTTCAATGCACAAAAGTCTTCTGAGAGAACGAGGACATTGTTGATGGAACATTCTTAGTCGCATCTGAAAACAGAATCGAAACTAATCGGGTGGAATGTCCACTGGTGGAACTCAAGAAATGGCTTTCAAGAACACACCTCGAAAAAGGATACTGTTTCAGATATAATCACTCCTATCAATCGTGACCAAGATCTTTTCAGATCACAGATATAAGATAGAAATGGAAACAAAAAGCAAGAAACAAAAGTGAAATCGGTTCATAATTAACAATGAAATGGAAGAAAAACAATTCAAGTCAACCCAAGTCGATTGTGAGCCAAATTCTCGCTTTTTGCCCGCCACTGGTACATGCCATGTGACAGAGTCTAAATGTGAAGAGAAAGCTGAACACATCAAGTCAAAGACAGCGTCTAGTCGTCGTCTACTCTATTCGTACTACTACTACATACTTCATAAATCTAGCGGGTTTAGCAAAGAGCTCGTGACTATGTAATTCGGTTTATTCCTCCCTGCATTATCGGATCTATAACAAAAGCAGAAAGACCTCAGATAATTACAATTGGTCTCATTAACCCACAATTTATTCTATTCTATGCCAAGGCAGATTCTCCTTGTTAATGAGGTTACTAATACCTAAACAATGATCACATGATCTGATTCTCTCTTTTGCCATTCCTTATCTTTCACCACTATTGTCACCACTATCCACCACTATCAGATAGTGTCATTGGACAATAGAAGAAAGAAGAGAATGACTATGAAAGAACAGCATTTGGACATTCAAAACAAAACTCAAACTCAGAAAACAAAACAAAAAACAAAACAACCATTCAACGTTCAAAACAGAATTTCTATTTTCCACTCATCATTTATCGCTTAATTCCACACCATATTTATACCGCATCTCCTCCTCCACCTACACCTTCTTCTTTTGGTAAAGGTGGTGGTACTAGTAATTCTCCTCTTTTCCCAGATAGACCATCATTATTGTTATTATTATTGTTATACCCTTCCTCTAATCCATTTGGACCACATGATGATGAGAAGAAGTGACGACTAGCATTATCATCAATCAACGGAGTATGTAAAGGACTAGAGAAACAATCAGATAAAGGACTTTGTAACGAAGCATCTGGGAAATTATTAATAAAATTCTTCAAATTATTGGTAGATTCATCATATTGAAACATCGCATATTCCCAATAACGGTACAATAACCACGCAGTTAGTAATTGTAAAGTTAACAACACTGCTGTAATGACGACAGAGATGGTTTCACGCAAAAGAGCACTCGTGTCACTATTATTAGGATACGCGAATAGCACCGTCTGGACAATATAGAAGACTTCCAAGATTAAGATAATCAAGGTAGATAGTAATGATAATTGTGTAGAAGGTCGATAAATTAACTTGAGGATTAAATAACAATTATATAAGGTTAATATAGAAGTTAATAATCCAATAATAGCCATAGCATAAGCAGTGTCTTGTAAGAAGAGAAAGACCATATGACTTACTTCAGCCAGGAAGCAGATTAAGTTAAGAATGAAGGTCAAGAATAAGAGAGCTCGATAGTGAGCGAGGTTAAGGTCTTTACAAGTCAGTAGAGCATAGAGGGCATAGCAGGAGAAGTCTAAGGGGTAGGCCAGCAAGGAAGAGGTAGCTGAGCAACGCCCTAGACAACCACCACCACCACCTCCACCATACCCGTTAACTTGACTATCACGTTGATAGGAAGGTAGTGATGTGTTGGTAGGAAGAGCAGAAGGAGATGAGGCAGGAGGAGGAGGAGGAGCAGGAGGAGCAGGAGCAGGAGGTTGATAGCTGCTAATCATATATTATATTATATTATTATTAAAATAAATTTTAAAAATAAAAAATAAAATCCCACAAAATTAAAGATGATATAGGAATTAGTGGGATGGGCTTCTTCTTCTTCTTCTTCTTTTTATTATAATTATTATAATTATTATTATTTGGTATTATTCTATTTTTTGATTTTCTTTGGCTTCTCCACCACTTCATCCAAAAGAACGAGTTTGTTACATAAACGCGATTTTCCTTTGTAATGTAATTACTCTATAGATAAGGGAATTCCTTTAACTGCGTCATGTGTTGTCACGTGGCAATCATTTCGAAAGAAAGAGAGAAAGAGAGACTCTACGGTACAAGTACCTGGTCTAGCACGTGTCACGTGTCCTATCACCCATCATCTTGTGTTTGTTGTTGCTGTTATTATTGAATAATGAGGACTCGATGGACTTCTATTCTACTCCTTGTCTTTCTTTCTTGTCTCTTCCTCTGTCAAAGTGGAATTGTTGGAGGAAGTGGTAGTAGTAGCAGTAATAGTAGAGGAGGAGGAGGAGGAGGAGAGGTCGCCTTCTCTATTCTTCCTGACAATCAGACCTTGCCAACTACCACTCCTATCCTCCAGCAGGAGGAAGAGGAAGTGGTAGTTGGGGAGGTTCAGTTAGAAACCATGGAACGTGCATTTCGTCACTTACCCCAGGCTGAGCTAGAGCGTCTTGGACTCGACCACCTCCTAGCTGCACCTCTACCTCATGATAGTGGTGATACCGTAGGAAGTGTAGGAAAGATTCGACCTGGTAGTCCTGAAGCTCAGCAGCTTGTGACTGCCTGGAGAAGTCGTCAAGAAGAGTTACGAACAATCATGGCGTCAATGGTTAAACCTGCTGAGCATATGGCAAACCTTACTCGTTCTTTACAAGAAGGAGTTGAAGGGACAAAGTTGGTCTGGCAGGAGAGAGTGTCAGTATTGGAGGAATTGGAGTCTCTCTTGACAGATATTGATAATGCACGAGATTTTCACACAATTGGAGGATGGCCTGTGCTAGTCAACCAATTGCTACCTCAACATAATGCTGGTAGTGATAGAAGCAATATTGTAGAGTATCATCGGGTAGCTGCAGCAGCTGCCTGGGCTGTAGGGACCACAATAAAGAACAGCTATGACTATCAACTGTGGCTAGCTGAAGAAGTTGAGGTATTGGGTACAGGAGAAGACGGTATTAGCAATGATAGCAAAACCACAACCACGGCGTGGAAGGTATTAACTGAATTACTCCACGAGACGATCCAAACTACTCATTCTCCTCCTTCAGGTGATGCTGCTAGTCCAATGAAGGAGGGGCAGCATGATGTAGCAGTTGTCTTACAGAAGCGCCTACTCTACGCCCTCTCAGCAGGTTGTCGTGGCAATGTTGACATTCAAAGCCTCTGCCTTGCCTCCTCTCATTGTCTAACTGATCTCTATACCCTTCTATCAGCATATCCTCGGAAGACAGATGGTGAGGTCATGCGCAAAGTATTGGCATGGATAAGAGACCAACTAGAGGAGAAAGAGTATATACAACAAGAGCTGCTACCTGCTCTTGCTGGAAATCTCTTTTCCTCTACTACCACTACCATCTCTTCAAACCAACAGGCAAATGAAAGTGATCCCACTCTAACTTCTTCTCATGATGTACATCACCATGAAAATGAGAAAGTGTCCATTAGCTTGCTGGGTGAGGATGGGAAGGTAGTCGATGGTTGTGAAGGGGAAGTGGACTGTCTCTCTCAGAGGGAAGCACAAGAGGCGATTAATAGCCTTTCCAAGATGACTTTCCTGGCTGATGCCTTCTTGAAATCAGACTGTCTTGAGGCTGTGGGAAAGGTTGCCGAGCAAATGGTGCTGGAACTTGTGGATCACTCACTGGCTTCTGTCCAAGAGGGAGAAGATGGAATAGCGGCTATAACGCCTGCTGTGAAGAGCAAACTTAGAACCATGGCTGCGAGTCTGACCTCTGCTCTACATATCCTTCGGTCAGCTTTGGTACAATATGATGAAGCGAAACTAGGAGAAGGAAGTTGGAGAGGGAAGGTCAATGATATTGTTAAACAGGCTCGACTTCTTCAAGGCGATGCTTATGGTGATATTATTGAAGCACTCGATGCTATACCAAATTGAACAGATTGTAAATCAATTCAACAGATTATATTTGTATATTGTTTGTCATAAAATACCCACTAACCTTCCCCAACCATAGAAATCATACAGTCAAAACGTCAAATAAAAAGCGGACACCCACGGTTAAAAAATTGGGGGGTTTGCACTTTTTTCTCGTAGTCTCTGTAGTTTTGCAAAAATAACATTGATTTGGAATAAATTCTCATTTTGAATCTGGGCTGCTAGCCACAGAGATATTGCTCGTTAAAGACTTTTATGGAAGATCTAGAGATGAAGTGAAAAATTGCACGATATTTGAGAGGAAGTTTACAGTTGACATCTCTTATGGTGCTGATGTACCTCTAAAGCTCATCCTACACAACACCACTACCAACAACCTCCACCATTCCCTCTTTTGATACCTTACCTTCTGCATTAACAACATCATCATTCAAACACCTTCTCTCACAGACTTTCCAAACAAACCATCCCCAGCTTCTACACA
Organism: Ochromonas danica; assembly: GCA_015146655.1. Taxonomy (NCBI): domain Eukaryota; class Chrysophyceae; order Chromulinales; family Chromulinaceae; genus Ochromonas; species Ochromonas danica. The sequence continues at coordinate 9,462 of VKHL01000269.1, forward strand.
ACCTATTCACACACCCTTCCCAACACCTTTGTATTGTTTTCTTCCGCTCATCATCCAACAACATCCACCACCACCATACCCCTCCTCCTAACAATATCATCAACAATAACACCCCCAAGAATGACAACACTAAGTACAACCCCCACAACCACCCTCCCTCATCCCCTGCTGGGTCAAACACATACCCTGCATAGAACAATGGCACAAGCAACAACAAAGGCTGACCTGCTCGCATCAAACTAGACCCCATCCGACCACATTCTCCTCCCAACTCTAACAACAACAACTTCTTCATCCCCTTCTCCTTCTCCTTCTCCATTGACTTCCCCTGACTCTCCCACTTGCCTCTTCTAACTCCTTCATCACCTACTAACACACCCTCACCTAACACACTCTTCTCCACCTCTTCACACGCCTTCTCTTCCTCACCACCATCATCATCATCATCAACCTTCATCTTACCCTCTTGCCTCTCCTCCCTCACACTCACACTCGCCTCCTCCACTACTGACTCTTCACCTTCCTTCTTCTCCTCCAATACTTTATTATCCACCTCCTTCCCTTCTCCTACCTTTCCTCCCCCACACACTCCTTGCCTTGCTTCACTTTCCACTTCCTCCTTACCTAAACCACTCTCACTCACACTCTCAACACCCTCACTACACAAACACCTCTCCAACACACGCAACCAACCCAACTGAGTCAAATAATTCTCTTTGCTGCGGCACCAATCCACATACAGTACCACACCCAACACAAACAGAGGGTACAATATACCAATCAATACATACTTGTAGGCAAATACATAGGCATAGTCCACCAACATCGCTGAGCTGCATTGATAGGTGTAGCTGAAGGGAGGAGAGAAGTCGATCGAATGAGTTCCTGTTTGATATACTGTGCAACCCAACTCACTAAACTCGGCACATTCCAAAAATGAATAGGAAGCTGTGATGGTGTTAGGAGAAGCAAACACATAGTAGAAACAATCCGAACTCGCCACCATCGTGGCCAGACATGGAGCCACGATCGTGTTGAACAACATCAAACTACTCATAAACCTCACATTCTCCTCATGCAATCCCTCTCTCCTTATCCCTCCCACGATTTCTCCTCTTCCTCCTTCCTCAACGCTTCTCTCTTCACCCTCCTCTTCTTCATGATGCTGTAAGGGCTGCAACAACTTCACCACACCCACCTGCACCACCATGCTCCAACACACCTTGAACACCGACAGCGCCACTGACAACATCATCGCACTCCACCTCTGCAGCTGCAAGTAAATGTACACGTAGAAACCATTCACCACCAGCACGATGATGATATTCACCACAGCGATACATACTTTCATGGCCAACACAGCGCGCCAATCGGCCTTCGACCTCTTCCATCTTGCTTTCGTGCCGTCCTTCTCCTCGTCTTGCTGCTTCTGCTCATCCTTAGCTGTACTAGCATTGCCCTCTCTTCCGCCTACCATTTCATTATGGATGAAAGCATCTGCACCTGCTCCGTCACACTGCAGACAACTACTTTCCCCTACACGTATCAATGATCCTTTCTTACCACCCTCTTCCACAGGAACACTCCCGTCACGTCCTCTCAACACAGCCTCACTCGTGATCTCGACCTCTCCTGAAGCCTCATCCAACCTCTTAAAGCGATACGACAACATGCTTCTCACTCCTCGCAACCACATCCCTCCCGACACACACAGCAAACACACGAAATACGCCACCAACACACTCGACGCCCCCACTCCACTCAAATACGCCGCCGACAACGTCCATGCATATTCATTGTCATAGGAACCATAGAACACCGTCAGACTGCCATACACTGACCCTCCCACACACGCCATCACTACCACCAACCAAAACACACACCAACGAACCTCATGCAACAACCTTCCTGCCTGCAAGATGTTCAGCAGCATGGCTCTCTTCTTCTCTGACTTATAAGCTCTCCCTCTTTTCCTCCCTCCTCTTCCAACCTGCCGACCTGATGCTACCGCCAACTGTCGATAGAAGGACTTCCACACTCGACTGACAGATTGAAACACCTCTTCACTTACGCTCTTCCCATCAACACCAGACACACATCCAAGCCACTCACTTTCATGCCATTGCCTCAAATCTTCTTGCCACTCCTCCAAACGAACAAACAAGTAGTAGCTCTGCAACTGATTATACAACCACTCATACCATGAGGAATTAGACGAACAGGAACATGCCAAACAGGAAGATGACGAGGAAGATGGAGACTTCATCTCACCCTCTCCTACTTCACCTCCTACCACCCCTATCTTCACCACACTGCGCTGCTTCTTCTCTCTCTTCACAAAGTACACAACAAACAACAACAGACCAAACACAAACAACAATCCTGTCCATACCAACAAAGAACTATTCAGATCATCCGACCCACAACCATACTGCAAACGATAAGGATCGGTCTCGGGAACATCGTTCTCCAGATCTCTCTCAGGACAAGCAAACAAGTTACCTCGTAACATATCCACTTCTCCTCCTGACCCTGAAGACCCTTCTCCTATCTCATAATAGAAACCTGGAATATGACCTGACAGGCGATTGATGTTCAAGTAGACTGAAGCCTGAGGAGAAAACCCACCTTCTCCATCAGAGGAAGAAGAGCTACTATCCTCTGCTTCGTCTTCTGACTCTTCACTGTCCCAATCCTCATCCTCATCCTCTTGCTCTAACTGCAACTCTCCTTTCAACTTGTTGTAGCTCACATCCAAACTCACCCAACGACTCCCTCCTCGCAATGGACCAGGAAGACTGCCGCTTAACCCATTGTGAGATAAAGACAGATCGCTCAAGTAAGGACCCAAGTCACTCTCTTCCTTCACCGGAATGCTACCTCCCAAACCATTGCCTGACAGATGCAGAGTCCGCAGCAAAGGCATTCCGAACAGACACTTCGGAATACTGCCATGGATGGCTCCACGACTCAAACTATACGAATGCACCTGAGGCAGCACAGAAGATAAGATGGGACTGCGACAAGCCGTCGCTGTCGACAAACCATCCAAGGCTAAAGCACGCAACGTTGTCAGATTGCAAAAGCTCTCAGGAATCGTGCCTGTGAAGCAGTTCTGGATGGCTGCAAACGAGCTGATGTTCTGGATATTATCAAGCGATAAGTTCTCAGGCAGCTCACCAGTGAGCTGGTTGCTACTCACATCGATTGTTTGAAGTAGCACGGTTGTGTAGTTGGCCAGAAAGGTGTTAATCGGACCTGACAAACAATTCGACTGGGCGAAGAAGTAGCTCATTGAACACAAAGACGAGATTGAAGGCAGACTGCCGCTCAAGAGATTTGATGAAATATCCAGAACCAGGATTTCTGTCATCAAAGTGATCTTGGAGATAGATCCCTGGAAGTGATTGGAAGTTATATTGAAATAGGACATTTCATTTGTCTGGGATGGAAGGAAATTCAGGTTGCCTGTGAAGAGATTGCAGTCCATTTGAAGCATATAAAGGTACGGCATGTTGTCGAGAGATACATTGAAGCTTCCTGTAAGCAGGTTGCTGCCAAGACTCAAATGCTCCAAATAGCTCAGCTCACCCAATGCTCCAGGCACTGTGCCATGGAAGAGGTTATTGCCCAACAAAAGGAATTCCATACTCTCCATGTCTCCAACCCCTGCTGATATGGTGCCTGACAATAAATTGTCTTCTAGAAGTAAACCACTGCACAAAGAGGATTGGAAAATATCTGTGGGGATACTGCCTGTTAAGTAGTTTGATTCAGCGTCCAAGTATTCGAAGGAATGGTTCGGGTTTCCGAATCCGACTGGGATTGAACCCGTCAGAAAACAATCATTCACGTACAAGCTATGTAGTTTGGACATATTCGCCAATGCTACAGGAAGGGAACCTGTGAAATAGTTTGTTTGCAAATACAGAATTTGTAATGTCTGCATTTGTCCAAGAGCAGACGGGATGGTACCAGATAGACAGTTCGCTTCGGCATAAAATGAGATCAAGGCTGGTGATGAAGTCACAGACACAGGAAGCATCCCTGACAATAAGTTATATTCCACAATTAATGATGAGAGCTCAGGAAGTTGGAAAAGTTCTGTGGGTATATCTCCATACAGGAAATTGTCACCCATGTCGAGGGTCGCCAAACTACTTCCTGGAAGCCAATCAGCAGGTATCGATCCATCGAGATTATTCAATAATAAATTAAGATTATATAGATTATCACACGCCGTTGTCCATCCATTCGGAATACTGCCCTGGAAGCCGTTCTCAGATAAATCTACGCTTTGCAGTTTTGATAACCTCAAGATTGATTGTGGAATGGTTCCTGTAAGACGATTAGCCCTCGTTGAGAATGTTGTTAGGTTTTGTAATTGGCTGATATTAGTGGATAGACTGCCCTCAATGAGGTTCAGTATAAGACTCACATAGCTTAACCTGCTTAATGTATAGAGTTCTACTGGTAGTGAACCCGTAATGAAAGTTTGATAAATTTCCATATGCTCTAAGTAGGAAAGATTACCAATGGTAGAAGGAATGGGACCTGATAAATAGGTGTTCTTAATCTGCAAAAGCTGTAGAGATGTGAGATTGCCTATACTTGGTGGTATTGTGCCCACAAGATAAGGTCTCTCAGATAAAATCAAAAGCTGCTGCATGAAAGGAAAGTCACCAATCTCTTCAGGTAGAGTGCCTGCCATCCCTAACTGTTGAAGCTGCAGTATGGATACCACTTTCTCACAACTTGTTGGGGTCGTGTCATTCTCACATTTCGTGGAGCAGGTAATTCCTTGCCAACCTTCTCCGCAGGGATCAGGTGAAGGCTGAGAGAAATTCCAAGGAATGCCGCCACTAGAATATGTCCATTGCTCTCCTCCTGTGGCATTATAAATAGCATAGAGAGCATTTAGTTCCCCGGATGACAAACTCATCTTCGAAGATGAAGGTATATTGCGTCTGCTTGAATTTTGTAAAATATTCCTATCAAGCTTGAACTATCAACAAGATCTTTCAATCATCAGGTCAATCATTCCCACATTCCACCACTTCCATTCCATGGAATAGGAATGAACCGGAAATTCCATGGAATGGAAGTGGTCTGTGATGAGAAGGAGGATAGCGATGATAATAGAACAGAACACGAAGCACAATAAGATCTGGCAACAACTGTTTAGAGATCTTCTTCGCTTATCAAGTAACTAAAGGAATCTGTACCGGTAGTCTAATTGCTTCTCTTCACTTTTCTCATATCAAGGAAAATAAAACAAAATCATAAGGATGGCGATGATGACAGCACAGAACATGAAACAGAATAAGATCTGGGAGCAGCTGCCTAGAGATCTTCTTCACTGTCTTTATTCCGAGTGGTTGACTTGGTCAGATCTCTCTGTCTTGGATATCACTTGTCTAGGTGAAGAAGATCGAGAGAAGTGGTTGTCTTGTCTATCTTCTCTAGTGATGACAGAGGCACCTAGTAGCTTGACAAAAGTAATACATGGCACTACTCGTGATAAGAAATATATGACAAGCTATTACCAATGGTTAGGTAGTCGAAAAGTGCTGGTGAGGAATGATTTTCCTGTAAAACTGTCAGCCATGGAAGATCTTCTTCTCTACTGTAACCCAGTGACATTTTGTCCTGATCTTTACTCCATTGTGATAGAAGAAGAAGGTTTGTATTCTGAAAAAGAAGAACATAATGATTATTCGTTTTTAGAGTCTGGCTTGTCATCTTTCTTTTGTCACTGTAGTCATCTGAATGAAGTTAAAGTCTTTGGTCCCTATTGGTTAAACACAAATAAAGAAAGAGATTATGCTAGGGTAGATTCTATTCTATACACCACGCTGAACAATCAGTTACAACCCAATACCTTGAAGAAGCTGCGAGTTCTTATACGTCATTCTAATGAATTAGTCTGTAGTGAGATGGGAAATTTGTTGTGTAAGCATATGGACAGCTTGCAGGAGTTGGAGGTGAGTGATCGTAGTAAGGGCCCAGAGTATGTTGGATGGAATCACATTTTCAACTATCTCATTCAATCAAGGCATGCATTGCGAGGGTTGGATGTATGGATGCCACCCGAAAGGTATAACAATGCCATTCCGTTGTTATTGCAATATCTCTCTTTAGCAGGAAGCTCTCTGAAGATGTTGAAGTTTCCAGATCCCGGGGATGATTTTGTTTCAAGCGAGGAGTTATTAACTTCGATTGGGACTTCATGTCCAATGTTAGAGAGTCTGTTATTGGTTGTGGGAGGCTGTCGTTACGTTACGAAACCCTCCATTATGTACCGTCATTGCCCCAACCTCAAATCCTTTAAAGCAGGAACCTTCACGATGAAAGTGGATGAGAAGATGAATAGTGTATATCTTAGTATTACTGTCTGTCGATGTGATCCATTATTGGAGGATTCCATGGAATGTTTATGTTTTGTGTTAGAAAGAGGACAGTATGATCAGGTGGGATTGTCTCTATCATACTTGGAGTTGACAAATGATGATGAATGGTCTGTTGTGAAGAGTAAAGTGGGAGGCAAGCTAACTTCTGTGAGTGCTGCAATGTCAGAAGATATCTTAGTAGACTTATTGAAAGAGAATCCTCGATTGCAAGTATTGAGGGTAAACGCTGATGTTGAGAAGAGGAGTGAGTTGAGCAATCGGAGTCTATCCGCGATAGCAGAGTATGGTCAGAACTTGATAGAATTAACCATCACAATGCATGGTGAGTCCCATTTCACTGATGAGATGATAAGTCATATGATTAGAAGATGCAAGAAGTTAGAGGTATTACACATTCCTAATGCTGGATGTGAGAGCATATTGTGTGCAGCCCAGTATCTTCCAAGACTGAGGGAGGTGATTTTCTCTCCAGTAGTTGGAGAAACGGGAACTATTGGTACCTTATTGAATAGTCAAGAAGTGAGATGGCCATCAGGTTTAAAAGAAGGCAATATCAGCCGAGAGCTTGAACTTTTCTTCGATTACGACGTTACCTCACATAGGTGGGTATAACACTGTAAAGATGGGCCATGCAATTCATAGTAATGCTCTGACTGGGCATTAATAACCTTATGACAGAGATGAAACGCAGTTCTTACCAAGCGTTATTCACTCATTTCGAGGTCAACGGAAAACATTTCGAAGAATTCTCAATGACTACTTCATTAAAATCACTGAAAGTTTGACCATATATTTGAATGAATATAGAAAACAGAGAAACGTCGTTTGCTGTGCAATATCTGCAATTGAAGCTTCAAAATTGAAATCTGAAGACATTTTTTGAAATTCGTCAAGAATTGGGATATAGTAAGACGCAGGCAACAATTTATCTCAAACTGCGTCTGTTCGTGGTACTAGTCATGCTTTATTTCTGGTAGAAAAGGATTGCAGCCATGCCTCGTAGAATGTCGAGCAAAAGAGAGATCTTGATGAAGTTATAGGAGTTTGAATACTCTTTGATTTTTTTAATCAATTGGTGAAAGCACAATGGCAAAAACTATTTTTTTGATGGATATGTTCTTACTTAGATACGCCACCAAACGCAATTGAAATTATTGCATAAATATGTCTCTTTCCGCAGGTGAAGCAAGATTTTAGCATAGAGAAATATGTCCGTAGACATCTTATGAGTAGTCTAGTGAACTTCGGGTAGTCTTGGGACAATCAAGCGAGTTGTTTTGAGATCAATATCGTCGTGTTTGGCCACAGACCACCAATAATGCAGTTGATGAGTGAGATATTTGGGTAGCTCAAGTCAATGAGATCGACAGAATATTTGTACTATGAGATCTATGAGATCCGATTCTATGTTTGATTCGAACATAGTGCAAAAATCCCTCGCTCACCAGTTCCCTCTTTTCTATATCCATTCAATCAAAGATATGGTCAACTATTTTAATGAAGCTGTTATTGAGAATTCTTCGAAAAGGAAAAGTTGGAAAGGGATTACTCATTTCTATCATACTTTTCTATCACCTATCAATGAACAGTTTAGACCTTTAATAGACTCTAGATGACTTCAAAATAAAGTGTCATGGAGATCCCAACAGTTGATCTTTATCGTACTATGAAGCCAGACAAGCTATGATTGACAAATCTAAAGTGTGATGCTTCTTTAAAGACTGTGATAGTAGAAGAAGATGATCTGCTATTTCGAAATATTGTTATTTTAAGATACTTGGAAGCTTCCAAGTGGATAGAGAAAGAAGAAAAGAGGTAGACTTGCTCTCTGCAGCGACAGTCATGTAGAAGATTCCTTCTAACCTTCTCGAACCGCAAATCCACATGTATCAAAAACTACCTACTACTATTATATAGACTAAATTCATATTATAAATAGGTTACGCCCATTAAATTAATCCACCTATACAGTACCTACAGCAGCCTTCTTAATTTTTAAAATTCAACAAAGTCCTGTCTATTTTCATCTTGTTCTTCACGAACTGAAAGCACTTACTAACAAATGACTTGTGGAAATCTGTTTACAAAACTATCAATTACGATTGACATCAAAAGTTATTGAGATTTTCATTTTTGTCATTCGTCTAGTCGTGGTGGTGTTTTAGCAATCTTTTTGGTTGAAACTGGGGCGTTGGAGAGTTGAAAGTGATATACCAGAGCGATGAAGGTGGAGATTGCATTTGCTTGTACAGCTCGTTCAGATCCATTAACTAGTGATCTAGCTCGTCGTTATCATCTATTTCCGGTCGGAGGTAATATGTATGGCGGTGTGATCAATCAATTAATAATGTAATATCAGTCGATGCTATCACAACCTTGACTATTGTAACTTGCATAACAAAATCAGTTTCTAATACTACAAGTATAAATATTGGGAATGAAATCCAAGATGTTAAGTTTGATGGTAAGAGATAATTTATGCGGTCAACATGCCCGACCACAGTATATCAAACAACTTCTTACCCTCCTCTCCACTATTGCTTGAGAAATTGGTAGAAAGAATAAAATATCACGAATGAAAGGTATCAGATTCTCTGAATCCTTGTGCAATGAAAATCTTAGTCTCATCAAAGTAGTATATACACAGTGGTGACACTAGAGACAGAAATATAGATGCTGGTATCCAATTAACAAATACCTGACCATAAGATAATCCAAGCTTTCGATCAACAAACAGACAGCCAACTCAATATTTTCATTTATTGACACCTTCCTTCTTTCTCACTATCCTCAACAGTTATCTTCTTCCCCGGCACACAATAGAACCACCATACCCCTCCTCCTAACAATATCATCAACAATAACACCCCCAACAATGACAACACTAAGTACAACCCCCACAACCACCCTCCCTCATCCCCTGCTGGGTCAAACACATACCCTGCATAGAACAATGGCACCAGCAACAACAAAGGCTGACCTGCTCGCATCAAGCTAGACCCCATCCGACCACATTCTCCTCCCAACTCTAACAACAACTTCTCCATCCCCTTCCCATGCCTCCTCCTCTTGCCTCTTCTAACTCCTTCACGACCTGATAGCACACCCTCACCTAACACACTCTTCTCCACCTCTTCACATGTCTTACCTTCCTCATCAATCTTCATATTACCCTCTTGCCTCTCCTCCCTCACACTCACACTCGCCTCATCCAATACTGACTCTTCTCCTTCCTTCTTCTCTTCCAATACTCTATTATCCACCTCCTTCCCTTCTCCTACCTTTCCTCCCTCACACACTCCTTGCCTTGCTTTACCTTCCACTTCCTCCTTACCTAAACCACTCTCACCCTCCCTACACAAACACCTCTCCAACACACGCAACCAACCCAACTGAGTCAAATAAGTGTTCGAAGCGATGCTGAAGCCGATCAAAATTGACAGATAAGGCAACACCGCTCCAAACGTCAACAAACACCCCACCATCATCGTCACTCGGAT
>VKHL01000270.1:0-21285 GCA_015146655.1 Ochromonas danica
TCTTCTTTAAAGGTTCTCATCTTCTTTTAACTGACAATTCCTCAGTTTCTTTAATTGGTACCTGAATCCCGCCTCAGAGAGAGAGAGAGAGAGAGAGAGAGAGAGAGAGAGAGAGAGATCCTTGCTGCTGTCTGGAAGGATGGTTTGAGACACGACAAAGAACATTTCAATCTTCTTTGCAGTTGGGACAGTCATCAGTCACATCAAACTTATGTTTACTTTCCATAAGGTCTTCCTTTGTGGCTTTGCAACCATCGGCAGGTGAAGCTTGTCTCCTCGACATGGCGATAAGGACTTGCATTCACCAACTTGATTGAAATTATGGAAAAAAGGGAAATCTATCATTACTTCAACAGGTTGATGACTATGAAGATGGCTATTCCATTGGTTCTTATAAGTTATCAAGAAGAGATCTATTGATGTTCAGCAGATGCAACCATGGGGTACCAGGCAAACATCGCTCCCAACCTAGTAGAGCCACCCTAGTCATATTTTACTAGTAGTGCTAAACACTTCGGAGGGTGTGTTAACTTAAGTGTTAACTTAAGTAGTAGTTGTAGTTGTAGTAGTAGTTAGGCAGTGAAATATTGAAGTGATTAATGCACTACTGATGAAGTGATGACGACCCGTATGCTTATCCTGGTCGTCACCTACTCTGCAGCCACTCATCAATATCATAATTAAATTAATTGAGTCACTGATAGGAGTAATTGTTATTCTTACAGAAGAGGATTGGCATTCGTGTTGGAAAAGACTTGTTCCTATAGTCATTTAGTTAATTTAAATCAATTCTGATTCCTTTCAGAGCATTGATTTCACACATGAAGAAGTTCATTTCACAACATGCATAGTGTGTACTTGAAGTACGCACACAGAGGAGGGACTAACATATTAACATAACAATCACACAACAAGTGCATTGCATAAGACCTTTCCATGGAATCCGGCTGGAATCCAACACGCCTTGTCTTAGGCTATGGGCTTGTTATCAATGCTTCTTCATAACCGTAAAGTAACATATAAGTAAATTCTCGATGCTGTACTTCATTCAGGGGCTTAGTCAGAATGTCAGCAACATTATCTTCGCTCTTCACAAATTTCAATTCGATTACTCCTCCTTCTCTTGCTTCTCTCACAAAAGCTATATCTCTTGCAAAATGCTTGGATTTAGGTCGATTGATTGGCTTGGCTGTTGCATCAATAGCAACTTGGCTGTCAGTGTAGATTAGAATAGGTAAAGAATAGTTGATTGATAACTCATTCAAGAAGTTCAATAACCAATTGACTTCCTTGATGATCTCTACAATAGCACGTATCTCTGATTGTGCTGTGGATGTGGAGATCAAAGTCGATTTCTTTGATTTGATGATTATTGCACCACTTCTAGAATTCAAATAGATTGCATAGCCGAAGGTATCTTTGAAGTCTCCTTCCAGGTTATGGTTCGAATCAACAAATGATGTAATCTTAACATCTTCTTTTCCTCCAAGCTTAAGCCTTGTATCACATGTACCCTTTAGATACTTCAACACTCTTTGCAATTTCAATAAATGTGTTTGATTAGGCTTCGCTGCGATTGATCCCAATAAACCTGTTGAAACAAGAATGTCAGATCTTGTTCTATCTGCTAAGTATCTCAACTTTCCTACTTGAACTTGAATAGGTGATTCATTTCCTTGAGAAGTATCAAATGCTGAATATGAGGATAGAGGTGTAGAGATTGCTTTGATATGATCTGGCACATAACTTTCCACAATATCTTCACAGTAGTCTTTTTGAGTAAGATAGATATAGTTTTCATCTCGTTTGATATCTAATTCTATAAATCGTTCCAATTCATTAGAAATTTTGATACTTGTAAAAGATCTTTTTAGAAATTGCACTAATTGATCCATTAGAGTATATTGATTACCTAGAATCAAGATGTCATCAACGTAAATCGTCACAATCAGACATTCTGCTTCCGATTGATTACTATGTGTGAATGTACACACATCATTTGCAAGTCTCACTAGTCCAAATTCAATAAGTTTGCTAGCCAAATGAGCATACCATAACTCGCTAGCTTGTTTCATTCCATAGATGTTAGACATAACTTCATTGAATGTCATTGAACTGAATCCCAAATCAATCAGTTCGTTAGATAAACGGACATAGAGTGATCTATCACGAGGGGCTTCAGCATAGGCATTGCCAATGTCGATATAGATTACTTTCCAACAGTTCTTAGCAATTAGATGTAGTATAGTAGTTAAGCTTTTAAAATTGATTGTAGGAGAGTAGATATCTTAGTAATCAACATTTGGGATTTGGTAACATCCCTTTGGACAAAATCTTGCTTTAAACTTCCATGAACCATCACTGAGCTTAGTCACTCTGAATACTAGTTTGGTAGGTATTGCTTTTCTTCCTTGAGGTAAATAGTTGATAGGCTTCAACACGCTTCTTTTCAATAGTTCATTCTTTTCTTTTTCAATAGCTTTTGACCATTCTGGCCAATAGACACTATTCTTTGCTTGAGCTAAAGTGTTTGGTGTATTTGGCACTTGTTCATTATTCTCATTACTGATGGTTGCAGTAGTAGCATATCTCGGATTAGGCTTAGTAGGACGAGTGCTGCGCCTTGGTTCTTCTGTAATAGTTTCTTCATCACTACTACCATTATAACTTTCATCATCATCTTCTGTCATTTTCTTATTTTCAACTATTTTTCTCTCAAAAGGTCTTGTTATCGTGTTAGGTTCAGCTTCTTCAGTTACGACAAATTTTCTTTCCAACACTATTCCTTTGGGCGTTAATACTCTGTAAGCTAATGATACTTCCTTACTGTATCCAACAAAGAAACATTTTACGCCTTTGTCTCTAAATCTCGAATTCATCGATCTTTCCCTCTCTTCTCGAGTGGAGTAGACATAACAGGTCGCTCCGAAAGGTCTGAAATAGCTAATATTGGGTTTCTCTTTTGTCACTTTCTCCCAAGGTGTTATGATTTCACCTTTTGGATGTATTAAACGATTCCAAGTATGAATGACATAATCAGTTGCAAGTTCCCAACAATTTGTAGCTAGATTACTATCGATTAGAATAACTCTAACCTTATCTGTAATTGTTTGGATTGTTCTCTCAACTAATCCGTTGGTTGCATGTTGATAGGGTGTGGAAAAGTTCTGCCTGATTTCTGCTGATTGGCATTTTGCTCTAAATGAGTTGTCAGTAAATACACTGTCGTAGTCAGTAAATATGTTTTTAACTTGATGACCATATTGTTTAGCGAACAATAATATTGCATTTAACACGTCTACTTGATTCGCCTTGGTGGGTTTACAGATCACGAATACGAAAGAGGTTCCGAAATCAACTCCAATGTTAGCCACATAGTTGCCTCTATGGCTTTTGGTCGGAATACTGACGGGATCCCATCCTATCATCTCAAATGGTTTAAGATTCTTTCGCATTTCTGCACCAGTCGTACTTGATGGAATAGGATCAGCTCTCATTGATCCTCTGATAGTAGCTTCTACTAAACCTATCTCTAAAGCTTTTGCTTCATCGTAAGAAAAATCTATTCCATTGACAGAATGATTTTGAATCATTGATAGTATGAGTGGTTTTGGAGCCATACACAATCTTCTATGTAAGATTTGAAGCTTGTTTTTGCCTGTTGTTGAGCCTGGTCTTAACATGCCATATTTTGGTGTAGAATTCTCTAGATTTTCATCAGATTTTGGTGTTTGATCATTCTCACGCATTGTATCAATTTCATTCAACATCACATCTGCCGCTGATGGTGTATCAACATAATAAAGATTATTACTTGAACGTTTGGCTTTCATGATGATTGTAGCATTGGGATCAATAGATGGTTTAATGTCCATGACCATGGCTTCACCATTTCCCATCAGTGTCCAATAACCCTTTTCTGTATCCAACTTTCCAACTGAAATTAAAGTTGATGTCATTTGAGGTACGAATTGTACATCTTCAACTGTTTGAAGATTACCTTTACCCTCAATTCTCAATGATTCTCCCTTTTTGGCAGTTAGAAGTTTTCCTTCACATCTTTCGAAATTCTCCAAGTCTGCTTTGATCGGATGGAAATGTGCACTCGCTGCACTGTCCAATATACAAGGGATAGTAGCAGTCATCAATGTCTGCTTTTGCTGCTGCTGCTGCTGCTCAAGCTTCTCTTCTTCTTGCTTGACCATAAAGACCAGATTGTCTTCATCTTCAGAGTCATCTTCGTCAATCCACTTGATGGCACTCTTAGCAACTGGTTGCTCTCTGTCATCAATTCTCTTGGATCTTCTGTCCTTTCTAACTTCTGGACATTGATATGCTTTGTGTCCTCTCTTGTGACAATTAAAGCATTCAATCTTGCTTGGATCAGTCTTCTTGTACTCTACTGCTGCTCTACTAGGGGTAGTAGTAGTAGTTTTATTGTCAATGATAGAAGTAGATTTTGCAGGAGGTTTAGAAACTGCAAGTACACTAGGTTGCTCTCTTTGTCTTTTAAAATAGACTCCTCTTGGTTTACTATCATCAGTTTCTCCTTCTTCATTAATCCTTTGTCTAATGAGACTCTGAGTCTCAATCCACGATAAAGGCATCGTCATATCCATAGCTCTTTGGAATGCGCCTTTCAAAATAGACTGATACAAAGGATGCTCTTTTAATCTCTTCTGAGCATAGACCTTCTTGATTTGGTCCGTAGGCACAGTTGCACCTATCGATTCATAGATCTTGAATTGCGTTGCCATTAGGTTCATTCTGGAGAAAAATGTTTGGATGTCTTCCTTTGGCTTCCATCTGTTATTCTCCCATCTATCACAAAGATCACAATAACCTTGTTCTGAACTAATCGGAGAGTAAATCTCGCATATCTTCTTGAATGCTTTGTTCAGATTTCCTGAATTGAATTCTTCTACTACTTGCCTTATTACATTAGGATGAATAAGCTCTTCAAATAGTTTGATAGCTGCTTGGTGATGCTCTTCATATTCTCGCTTGTCTTTCTGCCACTTCTTCTGATTACTTCTATATTCTCTAAGTAAATCCATGTAGCAAGTAAAATCAACTTGAATAGCATCTTCAATAGGAACTCTTAAAAGTCCTTCTGCGTTTGGACAACATACTTCTGTTGTGAAGTACGACTCTTCTACTTCCTCGGTCGTCCACTCTTGTTGAGTATCTCCTTTTCTATCTTTCTTTCTTCTTAAGCTTTTCTTATTAGAAGCTGCGATAGGGGAAAACTCCAATTTCTTTGGCGGTGTGCCAGTCTCTGGGCCACGAACTCTTTTTCTAATTTCTGTGGAGTAGCCAAACACGGGCTCCTTTACTCCATAGTCATTTTCATAGTTCGGTTCTACTAAGAATCTAATCAGATTCTTCCTGGAAAAATGGCCTTCAATCAGGTATTTTCCTTCAAGAAAATCCTGTTGCTGTCCTCTTCCATTGTAGCAGGAAGTTATCCCTGCTTAGTATATTACATAACTCTTAGTGTATTACATATCTCTCCTACGCACCATACTAATAGTTCATAGTTATCTCTCCCCATGTAACACAACCATTCTAACTAATGACTACATCAACAACTGCTTCATAGCACACTTCCGCATCACTCAGTGCGCAGCTCTCGTCTCAACCTTCTTCTCATCCGAGTGCAAGACCTGCTCAACAACCTTCCCCATCACTCAGTGCGCAGCTCTCGTCTCAACCTTCTTCTCATCCGAGTGCAAGACCTGCTCAACAACCTTCCGCATCACCCAGTGCGCAGCTCTCGTCTCAACCTTCTTCTCATCCGAGTGCAAGACCTGCTCAACAACCTTCCGCATCACTCAGTGCGCCGCTCTCGTCTCAACCTTCTTCTCATCCGAGTGCAAGACCTGCTCAACAACCTTCCGCATCACTCAGTGCGCAGCTCTCGCCTCAACCTTCTTCTCATCCGAGTGCAAGACCTGCTCAACAACCTTCCGCATCACTCAGTGCGCAGCTCTCGTCTCAACCCTCTTCTCATCCGAGTGCAAGACCTGCTCAACAACCTTCCGCATCACTCAGTGCGCAGCTCTCGTCTCAACCTTCTTCCCATCCGAGTGCAAGACCTGCTCAACAACCTTCCGCATCACTCAGTGCGCAGCTCTCGTCTCAACCTTCTTCTCATCCCAGTGCAAGACCTGCTCAACAACCTTCCGCATCACTCAGTGCGCAGCTCTCGTCTCAACCTTCTTCTCATCCGAGTGCCAAGACCTGCTCAACAACCTTCCGCATCACTCAGTGCGCAGCTCTCGTCTCAACCTTCTTCTCATCCGAGTGCAAGACCCGCTCAACAACCTTCCGCATCACTCAGTGCGCAGCTCTCGTCTCAACCTTCTTCTCATCCGAGTGCAAGACCTGCTCACCAACCTTCCGCATCACTCAGTGCGCAGCTCTCGTCTCAACCTTCTTCTCATCCGAGTGCAAGACCTGCTCAACAACCTTCTGTAGCAGGAAGTTATCCCTGCTTAGTATATTACATAACTCTTAGTGTATTACATATCTCTCCTACGCACCATACTAATAGTTCATAGTTATCTCTCCCCATGTAACACAACCATTCTAACTAATGACTACATCAACAACTGCTTCATAGCACACTTCCGCATCACTCAGTGCGCAGCTCTCGTCTCAACCTTCTTCTCATCCGAGTGCAAGACCTGCTCAACAACCTTCCCCATCACTCAGTGCGCAGCTCTCGTCTCAACCTTCTTCTCATCCGAGTGCAAGACCTGCTCAACAACCTTCCGCATCACCCAGTGCGCAGCTCTCGTCTCAACCTTCTTCTCATCCGAGTGCAAGACCTGCTCAACAACCTTCCGCATCACTCAGTGCGCCGCTCTCGTCTCAACCTTCTTCTCATCCGAGTGCAAGACCTGCTCAACAACCTTCCGCATCACTCAGTGCGCAGCTCTCGCCTCAACCTTCTTCTCATCCGAGTGCAAGACCTGCTCAACAACCTTCCGCATCACTCAGTGCGCAGCTCTCGTCTCAACCCTCTTCTCATCCGAGTGCAAGACCTGCTCAACAACCTTCCGCATCACTCAGTGCGCAGCTCTCGTCTCAACCTTCTTCCCATCCGAGTGCAAGACCTGCTCAACAACCTTCCGCATCACTCAGTGCGCAGCTCTCGTCTCAACCTTCTTCTCATCCCAGTGCAAGACCTGCTCAACAACCTTCCGCATCACTCAGTGCGCAGCTCTCGTCTCAACCTTCTTCTCATCCGAGTGCCAAGACCTGCTCAACAACCTTCCGCATCACTCAGTGCGCAGCTCTCGTCTCAACCTTCTTCTCATCCGAGTGCAAGACCCGCTCAACAACCTTCCGCATCACTCAGTGCGCAGCTCTCGTCTCAACCTTCTTCTCATCCGAGTGCAAGACCTGCTCACCAACCTTCCGCATCACTCAGTGCGCAGCTCTCGTCTCAACCTTCTTCTCATCCGAGTGCAAGACCTGCTCAACAACCTTCTGTAGCAGGAAGTTATCCCTGCTTAGTATATTACATAACTCTTAGTGTATTACATATCTCTCCTACGCACCATACTAATAGTTCATAGTTATCTCTCCCCATGTAACACAACCATTCTAACTAATGACTACATCAACAACTGCTTCATAGCACACCATTGAAGGGACCAGAAAATAGATAGCTATTCTTTTGTTCCATTATCATACGCTACTGATAACGAACTCAATGCTTATCTCTGCGGAATTGATTTAAATGTTGGAAAAGACTTGTTCCTATAGTCATTTAGTTAATTTAAATCAATTCTGATTCCTTTCAGAGCATTGATTTCACACATGAAGAAGTTCATTTCACAACATGCATAGTGTGTACTTGAAGTACGCACACAGAGGAGGGACTAACATATTAACATAACAATCACACAGCAAGTGCATTGCATAAGACCTTTCCATGGAATCCGGCTGGAATCCAACAATTCGCCGCAAATCCTCAACACTGTGTGTGTGGCCACACTGAGGGATTTGTCTCATGCAAGTGTGAGGTGCTGGGCCCTGTTGTACCAGAAAATAGCCTTGAATACATTAGAATAGCACGGAGAAGAGTTGTGTGGGGGAGATAGAGTCGACCATTAAATGAAAACCAATACCAAGAAAGCTAAAAACCTAACATGGCCTTTTCCTGGCAACAGTCTTCGTCTGGCAGCAAGTAAGTTGACAAGGGAGCAGAAGAATTGGCTAGGAGCAAAGATCAACAGCAAACAGTTCACTGCACAGGAACTCAGTTTTCGTTTCAAATTACCTTCCAAAACTCTCTGTCTGTATGCTCATAATCTGCGAAAGGGTGTTTCAAATGGTGGAGTTGGTGGCAGAGATCAGGAAGTCAAAGAATTGGCACCTTCAGTGCGAAGATGTCCCATCTGCCTCGATGATGATCAACCTCTCTATGATCTACAATGCGGTCAGAACCATGGTTGCTGCTCACATTGTCTCTACACCTTCCTCTGCAAGAAACTGTTTGACACGTACGCTGATAGAATACCCCATATACCTACTTGTCCTTGTTGCTCCGAAGCATTGGACCACAAGGTTGTTGAAGACTTCTTGAAGAATTATCCTTTTGCAAACGGTCTCTTGTGCACCCGCTCTTTCAGTGCCGAGAAGCACAAGGTTCTGACAATGATGGATCGAATGCACCATCTACATGAGGTATTGCACTTTTTTACATTCAACAGATATCAAAATCTTGTGCTGAATGATCCTGTTATGCATGTCAGAATCGAAGCTGTCGTTTGGCCAAGCACATTCGGTGCCCCTCATGTCCCAAGCAGGATCACCTCAAAGTGAGTTGGTTCAACAGAGAGAACCTACCTCTCAAGATAACTCCATCTTCCAAAGAGAGTTCTAAACAAGCATCTGACAGAGAGAGCAAGAGATATGATCCAGACGATCTAGGAAGGAAATACGATGTTGGGAAGCTGTTCTGTTGTTCTTGTCAGCAGAGCTTCTGCTCTCATTGCCGCGCTACACCCTACCACTACAAAATAACTTGTGCTGCATATGATAAGCAAACAGAGGCTTGGAGGAAGTGGAAGCAGGAGGACGAATCGTCTTTACTTGTAGAGGCTATGGTGCTGGACAATCAGTTGAGCGAAGGTGAAGCAGAAGAATCTCTCAGACAGGTAAGCTCGTCACACTAAATTGTCCTCTGCTGCCACAGTATATCTGAGTCGAGTTTAGATCAAGGCTGTTTTGAATAAACAAAGCCAGCAATTGATTCAAGATGAAGAATACAAAACAGCTAATTGCAAACTCTGTCCGAATTGTAATCGGGTCGTCGAGAAGCTATCAGGATGTGATGCGATGATTTGCGGCCAGAGTTATCATGGCGGAGATCGTCAACAAGGTTGTGGTCAGGCATTTCGGTGGAATTCAGCGCCACCATATCAGTCCACCGTTATTTCTAGCAGTAAGACTTCTTCTGAGATAGACCATCATCAACTTCAAAGAAGGCTGCATGGAAAGCACATGATTAATGGGAAAACAGCGCTTTGTTGTGATGCTTGTCATCGTCCGATCTCCGGCCCTCGCATTCATTGCTTGAACTGTCCATCATACGATTTGTGTCTGAAGTGCACGTATGCTTTTAGTTCAAGTGACAAGCAAGATACTGTCACAATTAAGAAGAAACCCGCTGTTGGCGAGGATCATGTTCACCATGATGCTGATCACGTCTGTCAAGTGATCTTGGCCTCTGAGTGAATTAATGGAACTCCTTCCACCATTTATGTCTAGACATAAACCATCAATAAACAAACGCTTTTTCATGACTTCATTCGCTATGAACAAACACCAGAATACTGCAGCACTTCGACTTAACAAAGTTATAAACAAACCAAACTCCACAACCTACAAATGTCTAAATCTCCAGAATCTGGGAGACGGTTTCGGCTTGGTCATCTCTGGCAATATGGTCTTCTACAGTAAGAGTTGGTACTGTAAGTCATCACAAGGGAGGATTGGGAAAGAAATGTTCAGCCCGGTGGGTAAAAAGAAGATTCTTCTTCAGCAAAAGTTTGCTCGAGGTGATGATTCAGGCCATAGAGCGTTGTCTCCAAGTTCCTCGCCCACTAGAGGCCATGGAACTGAAAGCAGTAGACACAGTCCAACGAGATCCTCTTTTGGAGGTGCCTCCGTTTCGTCGAGATCCACCTCTCCTAGTGAGAGAGCTAGTCGAGGCAAAGTGAAAATCCCACCTTCTTCAGCAAGTCAAGTTGCCGCTACTGGGGCTCTGGAGCGAGCCCTCTCTGACCCAGGCATGCTGGGCATTGTGATGAGGAAAATACTGCAAGCCACCACCAACTATCGGCCACATCGTGATGCTATCTTATTAAAGGCCTTTGAATCAAAGGTCTTAGAATATCAATTCTTTCGACTGAATCTGAATACTGCCTTTTGGTTATCGTTTAGTGATGAAGAGTTTCAGACAGTCGTGGATTATTTTGATCCAAGCAAAGCTGGTCTAATCGATGGATATGCTTTCATGATTGCTTTCACAAGGTTAGCAGCTATCAGGAAAGACCATGAAGCTCAACTTGTCCGTGAGAAACAAGAAGAATTCTTGAAAAACAAAGAAGCAGAAGAAGAACGAGAACTGATTGAAATAGAGAAAAGAAATGATTTAGCAGTTGATTATCATTTTAGTGAAGGAGTACGTAAAACAGCATTGAAGAAATTAGAGTTAGCAGCAAAGAATTTTGATCCTTATCATCCAAGCTCACCTAGTACAGCAGCTTTTGACGTGAAGTTCATCAAACCCGCAGCCTTCAAGTGAGTGTTTGCTTCACCTGATCTATTCCGCCTGACTCTATGTAATCCATTTCTTGACACAATTCTTGACTTGTTTTAGAGAGATGTTGAAGCTAACATTCAATCTGAAAGTAGATCGAGCTGAGCTGGGAGCGATTCTAAAAGAGTTCTGTGAAGAAGAGGTACAACAAGTTCCATCCAGTGACTTCATGAAGTTCTTCTTTCGTGTAGGCTATCTTGCTCGTGAGGAGGAAAAGAAACACCAACGAAGTAAGCAAGCCTTGCTGGACAAGAAAGCAGAAGAAGAACGAGAAAAGAAGATGTTAGAAGCCAAGAACAAGATGCAATTGAAAGTTGACTATAACTTCACTCCTGATGATGAAACCACAGCGATGGAAAAATTACGAGCAGCTAGTGAGAAATATGATAAGAATGCAACAGGTAGTGTATCGTTAGAAGGATTTGATTGTGAGGAGCTCAGTCCAGGAGATTTCCGTGAGTTATTGAAGCGAGTCTTCAATATTGTTTTGACTAATGCAGAACTGGGATTTGTCATGCAGAAGTATGACATCAAAAAGACAGGCAATCTTCATTGTAAGACCTTCCTCACAGAGATGCTTCAATT
Organism: Ochromonas danica; assembly: GCA_015146655.1. NCBI lineage: Eukaryota > Chrysophyceae > Chromulinales > Chromulinaceae > Ochromonas > Ochromonas danica. The sequence goes on from VKHL01000270.1 coordinate 11,426, forward strand.
AGGTCGTGAGAGCAGACATAAAGCGCATTTAGACCAACTACAAAAACAACGAAAACTATTGGAACAAGCAGAGAAAGAACATCAAGATAAGATATTAGCAGTACAAAAGGATGAAAGAGTTCCTATAAATTCACAATATTCTGATGAAGACCTTCAATCAGCATTAACGAAGCTAACAGATGCCGCGGTTAAGTTCGAAAAGGGTCGAGGTGGCACTTTAGAGTCCTTTGAAACTTCTCATCTTGATCTTGTGCAATTTAAAAGAGGATTAAAAAGAACTTTTAATTTGACATATTCTGGATCAGAAATGGGTGCTTTGCTGGATTATTTGGAGGTTGGAGCAGATAAAATGGTATGAATTCTGTGCTTTCTTCGTTGCAGTTTATCGTCTAATTATATTGTGATGTGATCTTTTTAGATTGATTGCCATAAGTTTCTAACAACCTTCACAACTCTTGGTGCGAATGAACGATATCGAATTCGTGCAGAACAATTGAAATCACAACGAGACGCAACGAAAGCTGCCAAAGAAGAGCATGAACGCAAAATTCAAGCGAATTTGAACAGATCAATGTATGACGTTGACTTTGAATTTAGTGATCAAGATCGTGATGAATCTTTGAGGAAAATGATTGAATCTGCAACAAAGGTGAGTTTGTAATAATGCAATAGCATGACAAAGATTGTCTTAGTTGCTCACCTATGATCTTCTTCTGTCTAGTTTGATTCAACACATCCTGCTGCATTGGGATTACAAGCTTTTGAGAAGAAGTCGATGTTAGGTCCAGAATTCAAAGAAATTGTTCGAAGGACATTTCAACTTCAACTGACTGCCAAAGAAGTGGGAGCGTTATTTAAATATTTCGAAGTGCGTGCCAGAACTCGTGGCACTCCCACACTTCCTTTCGATCAGGTTAGAGTGTGTTGTTATTCATCTCTTCTTGGTTCTGTGTGTTGACATACATTTATGATGAATTATCATCATCACAGATTGATTGTGGGGAATTCCTCAAGTTCTTCTTGCAAGTTGGTGTCACGGAGAGAGCCAATTTGCATCGCCAACAACTTGAGAAACAACGCAAAGAGAATGAAGAGCGGGAAAGAGAACATAGAAAGAAAGTTGAAGACCTTGCCAACCGACAGACCTATCAACCGGATCTAACATACACAAGTGAAGATAAAGCCAGTATAATGGCCAAACTATTAATAGCATCAGAGAAGTTTGATAGAAGCCATCCAGCAGCGCCTTCGCTCGAGGCGTTTGATGCTGCCTACATGCCACCTGGTGTATTTCGAGAGAATATCAAAGCGATATTTGGCGTCAAGGCCACACCAAAAGAGATTGGTTACCTGTTGGAGCTCTATGATAAAGACAAATCAGGAAATATCAACACCAAAGATTTTCTCATTCAATTCTTTGCTATGGGGAAAGAAGCACGTGATACGAAGAGAAGAGAAGCCTTGGAGAAACAGCGTGAAACTACAAAGTTTCTCAAGAAAGAGGCGGAAGAAAAGCTTCTGCAGCTCACAGAGAAGACAGACTATGCCATTGACCCTTTGTTCACTTCAGAGGACTTCTATGAGGCGGAACGACGAATGATCATTGCGTCTGAGAAGTATGATAAAACTCATCCTTCAGCACCTAATTTGGAAGGATTCAATGGTCCTCTTTCTCCTGGAGCCTTTCGAGAGCTTCTCAAGAGAGCTTTTTCAATCTATCTGAATCCAAAAGAAGTGGGATCTATATTACAACGATTTCACATGGAAAATGATCTCAATACACTCGATGGCAAGAAGTTTATCATCTATTTCATTAAACTTGGATTTGATGAACGAGCAAGACGAAAAGCTCGTGTACTCGCGGAACAACGGCAAACCACTGCTCAAATGAAAGTGGAACAAGAGAAAAAGCTACTACAAGCTTCTCAGAAAACAGAAATAGAATTAGTCGAGCACTTTTCAGAGCAGGATCGAGAGAACGCCATGAAGAAGCTCATCAATGCTAGTGCTCTTTATGATAAGAATGCGCCTGGTTGTGTCTCTTTAGATTCCTTCCACGCCAAGTATCTCACTCCAGGCGTTTTCCGAGAAGTTGTCAAACGTACGTTTAATGTCTTATGGAATGCAGAAGAGTTGGCAGCAATGGTTGAAGAGTTCAGCAATGGCAGGGGTAATGTTGATACTAACAAGTTTCTAATTGCTTTTATTAAGATGGGTGCGGAAGAAAGAGAACGTCGTAAGGCTATTCAATTGGAAAAGCAACGCAGACAAGACATGATTCGAGAGGCTCAAGAGAAAATCAAATTAAAGAAAGCTGAAGAAAAGGTCGCACTCAAAATCAACTATATCTACTCTGATGAAGAGAAGGCTCAAGCGTTTGAAAAACTAGCAATTGCAGCAAAGAAATATGATAAAGCACATCCTGCGGCAATGTCATTACAAGGATTTGAGCAAAAGACAATGAAACCTCATGTCTTTCGTGAAATGTTAAAGCGTACTTTCAATTTCCTTCCTTCTCCCGGAGAGTTAGGAGCTTTGATGCATTATTTCGATCAAAAGAATACAGGAGAAGTCTCAAGTTATAAGTTCTTAATTCATTTTCTCAAACTTGGTATATCAGAGCGTGACAAAGAACACAAGGAATCTTTGAAGAAGCTTCGGGAAGATGAAGCATTCCGTGAACGATATCACCAAGAGAAGATGGCTGCTCAATGGGCCAAGGCAGATTTGAATGTTACCTATGACTTCAGTGAAGCAGAGCAAGCGAGTGCCATGGAGAAATTAGGCGAAGCAGCTCAGAAGTTTGATCCTGCTAGTCCTGGTCCAATGGGCCTCACTGCTTTCCAAGCCTCTGTTCTCAGCCCCGCAGTATTCAGAGAAATGCTCAAACGTTGCTTTAATATGAAGCTAACAAATGGAGAGCTAGCAGCACTCATTTCTGCGTTTGATCGTGATGGATCGAAGAGAATCAGTTGTGCTGATTTCATGGTCAAGTTCACTAACTTGGGATCAGAGCGAAGAAATGCTGTGAGATTAGCACAAATTGAGAAACAACGTAAAATGAATGAATCAGCACGTATTGAAGCAGAAGAAAAGCAACGGAAGGCAGATTCCAAGATGGAAGTGGATTTGGATGACAACTTCACTGATGAAGATTTCAACAATGTTCTCAACAAAATACGTTTGCTAGCATCTAACTATGATCGATCTCATCCTTCTGCACCTAGTTTGCGAGGTTTCATCGGAACTGATATGAAACCAAATGAATTCAAGCAAATGATGATGCGGACCTTCAGTTGTAATATCACTTCGAAGGAGTTGGCTGCTCTGGTTGCATTCTTTCCCAGCAAGACCAATGTGGATCAAGGTCCGGGAGCAGAAAGCAGACCTTCCACTGCTATGACGGATGCATCATCAATGACACGATCTCTCTCCCCACCTCGTCGGTCTCCTGGTCTGGCTTATGATGGCGTGCCTCGCATCAGCAATAGAGCATTTTTAGCTTATTTCAATAAAATTCAACGAGAAGAACAAGCAAAGCGTCATAAACAGCGAATTGCTAGAGATCGCGACTTCGTCGAAGCAAAGAAAGCCCAAGAGGAAGAGGAAGTCAGGAAAGCAAAACAAACACTAGAAGAGCTACTATTATTCACGAATGAAGATGAAAACAATTGTCTGGTCAAGTTGAAACAAGCCGCCAAGGAATATGCTACAGATAGTGCTCCCTTTCAAGATGCATTGCAAGGATTTAAAGGTCCAGCTCTTCCTCCAGACAAGTTTCGAGATCTCTTTTGCCAAGTGTTTCAAATAAAGTTCTCTTTTCCAGAGATGGGTTTCCTATTGAGCATGTTAGATCATTCTGGACTTCGTGTTTTCGATGGATCTCGTTTCTTAAGATGGTTTTATAAGTTAGCGAGAATACAGGAGAAGTTTCTCTTGGGTGAATCAGACGAAGAAGTGACATTGGATGGCATGCGCTATGCAGCTACCTTGCCAGTTTCCTCTACGAGAGTTAGTTTCTCGGGAAGTGTTGTGTCGATGGCATCCTCCAAATCGTCTCACAGATCATCTTCGAAGAGAAGTTACCGTTCTTATCAGGGTCCAAGAACAGCAAGTACCCAGCGAACTCATTCTCGAGAGTCAGATGAGAGTTCTCGTCTGCATAGAACAACAGCATCTCCAGATAGTAAGAGAGAAGGAAATGGTTCGACGAAAGATCCCTTTGCTGAAGCTTTTGGCTTTTCACAAGATTGGGATGGTCCTAATGAGGATGAAAAGGATGCAAACGCTCTTGCTAGTATTGAATCTGCCGTGAATAATGTCAACGCCTTTTCTCAAGCAACTCTCAGCAAGGCTTGGCTTTTGCCATCTATCGCCACCTCTCTTCCACCCACTGCTAGTGATCCTTCAGCAATTACGACGAATGAGAATTTTCAACTATTTCTACATGACCTCTTTGCTCCATCAGATCCTTCCAGAGACCTTCAATCTCTTCATGGCAGTGCATCCAATCATCAGGTAGATGTAGACTTGCCTACGCGCAGGTTGTCCAGCATATCTTCTTCTATTCAAAGCACAGCTTCTTTGCATGAATTTGAATCACGACAAGCAGATCTCAGGCTTGTGCTTAGAACATCTGAATCTGCTTATTCAAAGAAGTTGAAAAGCTTGAATGCTTATGGTCGCGTCCAAACTGCGGCTCCTAGGACTACAACAACCAACAAATCTATGGCTGGAATGACTATGAATCTGTCTAAAACAATGCCAGCCTCTCTAAAGAAGATGAATAGGTCTGTCTCGCCTTCCAGGTCGTTATCGTCTGAACGATCAAGTCATGCGAAGATAGCCTCTTCGGCTTCTTCAATCACTACCACTTCCAATAGCGACTATGTGGATGACAAGCACTTCTTGACGGCTATCTTTGCTGATCCAAGTCAAGAAGGTCTTCCGATCACCAATCATGCCAATAACAATAAACGCAAAATACTCGATCCAGTGGCCCATCTGCTCAACTTAAAGAATGGATGGAAAGTACCACCTGGTCGCAATCAGAACAATCCTAATAACAGCTACAAGCAGCGACCTGTTCTTCCCAAGACTAGCAAGGTGCAGCGATTGAAGCCTATTGCTTCTAGAAAAGAGGAGAATGATAAGTCCAAGGCAGATGCTGTCGCTGTCTCGGCAGCCAATGAGAGTCTAGAGGATAGCAAGGGACTGTATTTCTTTCCTGTCCTGCCAGTACTTCTCCCTCCTCAAGATGACGTGGAAGGAGAAGAAGAAGGAGATGGTCTGGACCATGTCGTTCTTCAGAGAAAGAACAATGAATCCAACGCTGTGGTTGATCAAGATGATTTGAAGAAGATCTTGTTTTGAACTGCATGACTCCACCTATTGCTCCAACATCTTCTTCCTTCGTCATCTTCCAGGGGGTGTACAGTACGCTCTTTTCCCGCCTCTCACACATTAGATGTGTGTGCATGTATATATAACTTACAAGACTACCTACCTTCATTGTACTGTACTAGATGAGACTGATGCCTGGGTATGTCTAAGGTAGTAGCCGTTAGTTAGTCTATATCTCTTGTGGTGACCTTCTTGTATCTCATTTGCTTTTCCCAATCATATCAACGAGCAGCAGTACCAGTGAAGCCGGTATGCTCTCTGTCTGTCACGAGGAGAGTGTACCATCCTCAGTTGCTGCTACCTGTGGCCAAGTCACCACTACCTCATGAGATGAGGAGGTGATATTGAGGCAAAGTGTAATTAGTCTAGTCGCTGTGAATCTATGTGAGATGTATGTGTGAAGTTGATGATGTGATGATGATGGTTGCTTCGGTCTTCTTCTCCTGCATTGTGTTGTAATCTGTGTCAATAAAGCATGCTTTCGCTTGGCATTATCTACTTTTAACGCATGCATAACGCACTGCGTTCCTATTTTCCCAGTGTTGGCGAAACAATGGCTGGACTGTACAATGTCCACGGCTCGACAATCTGTTGTCAGACTTATTGTCAGCATTTGCCTAAAAACTCTATCCAATAACTGCCCACGAGACTTTGATTGAAATTCATGAGCAGCATCTAGAGCCGCTTCAAAAGCTCAAAGACAAAAAGAAGGAAAGGCTCTAGATTCTTACTCACACTAGTAGGCTTAATTATATTAATGAATGGTGATTTAGAATAAGACAATAGAATAATATTGACAGGTCATGCAGAGAAGGGGTGACGACATGGATACCATCTTGGGATATACTTGTACACTGTAGTCTAGTATATAGACTAGACGTCGAATCCCCGCATACAACCTCCTCTTCCCTCGCATCACAATAATAACAGCACCTTCTTCCTCTTCTCAACAGCAGCAGCCATTCCAACACAACAAAGAAATTATCCCGTCTCTGTCTGTTGTGACATCCTCTTGGATTATCCATTATGGCCATAACAGAAGAACAAATCAATGTTTGTAATTGGATCTATTTCGCAATTGCTACAATTAGTTTTGGATGCTCCTGTCTAACACTCTTTCTCATTTATCATATGAAGATTCGTAATGGATATCTCCTACTCATCACTTCCATGACCGCCTGTCAGGTCATCTATGATATCAATTTCATCCAAGGAGTTATTCCAGGCTATGTGAACTGTATTATTTGGAATGTCTTCAATGTCTTTGGAGGACTGAGTGTGTCTTTATGGTCTAATTTGATTTCATTTGTCACTGTTTTTGTGATTGTGGAAATACGTAGTTTGAACATTCTACAAAACTACTTCTACTTCTCTCTCCTAGCCACTGGCTTTCCTCTTGTACTAGCTTGTGTCACTATCTCTGTTCTTCATCATCCTAGTAGCAATGATGATGACCTATCCGATGATAACGAGCCCTATTTGTATTGTGCCTATAATAACAGCGACTTGTCTCATGCACTCTATGGGATTAACTATTGGGGACGATTGCTGTCGATCTGCTTCAACTTCTTGGTCTTTATCTATATCAACTATCGTATTCGGAAGATGATGAAGTTGATTCGCACTGACCCTGTACTTCTCCATCTCTCTGTCAAAGAAGGTGTTGACGTGGGAGGGGCAGGGAGTGGGGTCGGGGTCGGGTCAGTAGCAGATAGCGTCAAGCGAGGAAGTGGGAGAAATGAGCCAGTGTCCTTGTCAATGCCTGCCAATGCCAGCGCGCAGTCTTTGGCCATCATCGCGTTAGTCAGTCGCATGAAATGGTATCCTCTGGCTCAAGCCATTTCTCGTTCTGGTGCTGCCTGGAATGAGTTCGACAACTATCATTATGCCACCTATCCCTCCAATCTCATGGCTGCGATATGCTCTCCTATGTGTGGCATCCTCAACTTTGCCATTTTCTTGGTTAGTCACTGTGCTTTGTCAACCCTGTGACTGCATGGTTTGTAGCGTTAGGCTTACTGTGATTCTACGGTGTCTGTGTTTGTCTTTGTGTCTGACTAGGTTATGCAGCCTAAAGCCTGGAAAAGCCTCACGGATCTTCTCTCATTTTATTGCAAAAAGGCAATCAATGTGACAGCTGGTGGTGGAGGAAATAGTGGGACTGATAGGAATAGAAATAATACCAATGGTATGGATGGATCTGGCCAAGGGGTCGTGGTCAATAATGTCTTGCATGAGATCATGCGGAAGGATCGGTTAGACTCTGTCAATGATACTCGACTGGAAGACTTCAGCGAGAACGACTTGCACGACTATATCAATGACTTCTCTCGTCGCACAACAACAGTATTCGGGAACATTAGCCCTGAGATCTGATCTCCTCCTGTCTGATCTGACTGATAGGGTTTTATTTCGTTTAATCTCATCATATGGGCAGACAGGCCAATACAACAAACAGACAGACAGACAGACGGAGACAGCTGCTGCACCAGCGTTGATCCCATTTCTGCCTATGCCTTTTCTCTAATAAGGTTATGCAGTGTGTATTGCTGGGCAATGCCTGCACTAAGTCTATGAGATGGCACAGTCATAGTCATGGTATGATCTGGTAGTCTTTGCTGTTGGTTGGTTGGTTAGTTGCTTCGAGTTCTTGCTGTTCTGTAAGGAGTTGTTGTTGTTGTTAGTAATCATTCATTGCTACTGTAATTACTCTATACTGTCTTGTCAGTAATACTGTATAGTGTATACTGTGTGGAGGTTGTGCTGTAGTTCTGCTTATCTTCGAATTCTTTTCGTATTTTTGCGTCAGTAACTTAAGATAGAGAGAGAAAAATAATATAGTCCATGGGCTATAATCTATAGTCTAGTGTCTATGGTATATTCTTAGTGTGGTCGGCAGAATTGTTGATCTAGCATTGTTGGTCTAGCATGGGCGGCGGTCAGTTAGGATTTAGTGTTAGATTTAGGATTAAAGTGAATTGAAGCAGATAAGACGTTTGAGCAAGAAAAATCAGGCTGTTAATGAGATTTATACAGTTTCCAACAACTCCAATCAACTTCAAAATATCATAATTATCTACAACATCAAGTTCAATCAGTAGCGCTTTCTCATCCAAAGGTTTTGCTAACAATCGTCAAATATTACACGACAGCTTGGGGAGGAGTAGCTCTCTTGTGTCAAAATTATTAGGTTTCTCTACAGGAGAAAGTACCAGCACTTCATCGCTAGAATCTTCAATTCCAATGCGACAAACAAATGAGAGGTCAGTTTCTCTGGCGCGCCAAGCACTGTCATGAGTTTCATGTAGAAACCTTGAGGATGGGCCATTGATCACTAAATAAGCCCCCCGAGTGCTCGGGTCTCGTGTAAGGAGATCAAGTTCAACTGCTTTGAAAACGACATAATTGGGAAGAATGGATTTGAGTTTTTCGTTAACTGCCCAACCATCCGACTTTGAAGCAATTCCTGCCCAAAATCCAGGCATGTGAACACTAATGGCGTCGTTTTTAAATTCAATTGTCAAGGTAGGAAACTCCCTGTTTAATGTCGCAAGGAGTTGCTCTCCCTGTTCATCCATGTTTGATTTGAATCTTCTAGAAAGTGTTTTGTTTTGTTTTGTTTTGTTTTGTTTTGTTTTGTTTTGTTTTGTTTTGTTTTGTTGTCACGGGATTTGATTTCGCCCCCACTCAATGCATATGGCATAGACTAATTCCTTAAGTTAAAGTTCCCTCTCCCGGCGCATTGTTACCGCTTGACCCCTTCTAATGGCCCTAACTCCACTTCAAATATCTCAATCTTGACCGTACCGACAATCTTCTCTATCCGACAGTGCAGATCTTCGTACCGTAGCTGATAACCCTAGTTGCCAAGAAAAGTTCGAACAAGATGAAGACAAATTATCAACATTCACTGATAATGACAATCACAAATTCGTTTCTCAAAAATCGTGATTCTTGATTCACAACTGACAATTCAAGATTTCTCAAAAGTCAGGGAAAATGTGCGAGACGAGAAAAACTTCCATTGTTCACTCTCTTTCTCTTCAACAACACTCGAAAACACGAAAACCCCAAAGTGGAATTCCGCTATTGCTGCTCCACTACTGTATTGTCACAATATAGTCCACACTGTGACAGTAGCGCACTGCAGTACAGTATAGTGGTACTGTAGTGGTAGTTAGACTCTACAGTAGCTACATGTACTGTAGTGGTAGTTAGACTCTACAACAGTAGCTACATGTACTGTAGTGGTAGTTAGACTCTACAACAGCTACATGTACTGTAGTGGTAGTTAGACTCTACAACAGTAGCTACATGTACTGTAGTGGTAGTTAGACTCTACAGTAGCTACATGTACTGTAGTGGTAGTTAGACTCTACAACAGTAGCTACATGTACTGTAGTGGTAGTTAGACTCTACAACAGTAGCTACATGTACTGTAGTGGTAGTTAGACTCT